>VCHN02001267.1:0-23817 GCA_007115665.2 Sequoiadendron giganteum | reverse complement strand
TAGTAATCCATCATCCATGAAATTGTGATATTAAAATTTAAATTTGATCTCTTAAAAGGAAATTTATTTTTTCTTTACAAAGAAAATAGCCTCCACCGAGTCCACCCCACTTATCTTCCACATATCAATTATCACAAAAATAAATGACACTTTGATTTTATGATTCATAAATTATGAACAATGCAAATTGTAGAAATTTGTGTGACAAGATCCATATTTTAGCCTACATTGCATCCATAAACAAATTTGAAATTCCGTAGTGATGTAGTCCTTCCCCCATTCCTAACAAAATTCAATACCATCGGCCTAGCAACGCTTCATGGGCGGAACCCCCATCACAGTCCCGCCGATGGCCCGATGAAAATAGCTCACAACCTAGTATTGGTGTAACAATACTCTATCAGGCTGAATCCTAAGGTGCTCTCCCAATATATCGATAGAGTCAAGTTGTCAACAAAAGTAACCATGAATTATGACCATGGGCATGAATTATCGAATTTTATCAATAATCACAAAAATATACCACACTTTGATTTTATGAACAATGCAAATTGTAGAAATTTGTGTGACAAGATCCATATTATAGCCTACATTCACATTGCATCCATAAATATTAAACAAAATTTGAAATTTCATAGTGACGTAGTCATTCCCCCATTCCTAACAAAATTCAATACCATTGGCCTAACAATGCTTTATCGGCGGAACCCCCATCACAATCCTGCCGATGGCCCGATAAAAATAGCTCACAACCTAGTATCGGTGTAACAATACTCTATCGGGCCGACTCCTAAGGTGCTCTCCCGATATACTGATAGAGTCAAGTTGTCAACAAAAGTAACCATGAATTATAACCATGGCCCATGGGCATGAATTATCAAATGCATAAAGTATATCGGGGGAACTATGGTGCATCGGGGAAACATTATTTGGCGTCCCATCGATAGAACGAAGGATAGGTGTCCATCGGTGGAGAGGGTGGCTATTGGTGAAAGATTGATGTGACATCCTGTGGCATCGTGCAGCCATGCTACGGTGCATTTATGAACTAGAATTGAAGTCAATTATATCACAAGTTGATCGCATAGTTGTTACCAAATCCTGGAAGATTTCGCTTAAGGTAGAAGTAGAAAGGCAAAAACTTGGAGTTCTGACGCAACAAAAACCAATGGACTGTGGAGGCGACTCGGCGAGACTCACATAAGTACTTCACTTTTAGACCCAGCTAAGAAGCTATTTTACTCAAAAGCTTAAGATTTAAATAATGGAAGAGAGTACAGACAAACCTAAAGCTAAAAAATAGAAAACCGAAAAGCCTAAGAGACTCCTAAATGAAGACCTGATAGATCAATGTTTTGGGTCGGGGCCAAGACCCAAGAGGAGTGCTCAAATGAATCCTTCCATGGATCGATTATGGGACAAACATAAGGGCTTAGGGGATATTTGGACACCGCAACGAGGGTACGACCTCTTCATGTACCATTACAGAAAATAATTTAGGTTCCAACCAATCTGCAATCGATGGAGGTTGAACCTGGGAAGACTTGTGGTGCCCAATGTGTTTGTGAATGCAGAGCTAATTAAATCTCTTGCTATCAGATATGACCCCAAGAAAAGAACTATTCAGTCACATGGCGGGGGTGACATGCTTGTTATTTCTAGGGATCTCATTTCTAATGTCTTTCAGTTAGAGTGTTCACTAAATTTATCATTCACGCTCAAAGATCTCTTGACAAAGTATCGCCACATGGATACCAGCTATAAGAGATGGAAATTACCTTTGCATAGGCCCAAGGATGATGGAGGCCAACTCAGGAGGTTCTCTAGCAATGAAAACCCTCCTTTCCATGAAGATTTGTTCGAAGAGTATTTCTGATACACCTATTATTCAGCTGGTCAGGTTTTGGGAGTAGAGGTTCCGCCTCTCATGTTGATTGCCCCAATGGTCTTAGCTGCAGACATACAAAGCAAGGATGCTAGGCCATTTGATTATGCTAGCTACTTGGCCAATGCCCTACATCGAGGGCTCGAAAAGATTAAAAATAATAGTGATAATATTAATTTTGAACACTATTCTTTGCTTATGCATTTGCTATTGTACGAGGGACAAGTCAGAGGGGTCTGGAGTGAAGAATTAAGGATAAAAGATACATATGAAAATGGAGATTTTAAACCTATACAAATGTGGAATTCATTGTGGGACAACTGATTTGGTAGGTCTCATTACCTTTATTTTGAAGATTTTTTTGTAAAACCATTGATGAAGTTGCTGGGGTATCCATGCAACTATAACCTATCCCCAGAAGTACAAAGATTTCTAAGACCAAAGGAAAATGATCGGAGAAATAAAGTGAATCATAATTGGGGAGACTGGTATGCTTTCCCTGATTGTACAGTGATAAGGGTTTATGGGTTTGTAGGGGCTCCACACTTGATGCCATGAGTAGTTCCTGACCGAATTGTTTTTTTAGAAATTGCGAGGCAATTGGAAAAATCTGATTCCAAACACCTCAAAGGACATAGCAAACAATCAATTATGCCCAACACCTTATGTTTTGGAGACTTTACAGTGGTTGCCAATGAAGGATATGGAGAAATTGATGGTAAATTAGCACAGTACAACCTACCTCTAGGTGATGTAAGGAAACAATTTGATGTAGAAGGGTTTATTCACAAGGCGAGATTGTCGTAGGGGCTATCAGGTTATGAACATTTGTTCTCAATCGAAGATGTCATAAGAAACCATGATGAGGCTTCCACCAAGGAAAGAATGGCCACCTATAACAAGATTATGCTTGCAGAGGAATGGAAGAGGAAAAATGTCCCATCTTATTCAAAGGCATTTGGTGAGATACAAGATCCTTTAACAAGAATTGAGCAACTCATCACTCATGTCAATGAACTGGTAAAGGATGTTCCCCCAGTTGTTTTTGATGCACCTCATGCAACCTATTCAGGAGTACAAGATGAAGACATAGAGCCCTTGGATTACATACCTTCACAGCCTACTCCTGAGGTATGTTTTTCTATAGATACTGATATAAGTGAAGAAGAGCAGAGTGATGAAGAGGGTGAGCAGGTCAAACAAATCAATGCTCCTATGATTGCGTAGTCCGATCCCCCTCAAGAGCAAAATATTGTAATATTTGAGGCATCAAATGAACTATCTAATGATGTGAGGGTCATGGCTAGACAACAGTTTATTTCTGATTGTGATTTTGTTAAATCTTCTGAATTTAAATCATTTGTTTATGAATATAAAGGTAGAAAAATGAGACAATAGATACAAGATATCACTCCTGAACATGAGGCAACCGCTTTGGAGGAATTGAAAAGGGAGGTAGAAAAGGAAATGGAGTCCATCACTCCTGAAAGAGGTAGGGAATTGCTTCAAGAAGCTGGAGTTTTGCTCCTACCAGGGTGGGATATTAGCTCTTCAATTGTATTTGATAGCTTCAAAAAAAGAGGGGATACGACAATGAACTTAACAGAAGAAGCAAGTGACAAAATGTATTCAGGATCTGGGTACAACCCAAATGAAGCCACCTTGCCTATTTGGTCACTGTATCCCCATGATAAAAGACCTTCTATAATTAGTAATCCAAACCAAGTGTTTAGTCATCTCTTGGTTCAACGAGTAGTGGATACCAACCCTATGGAGACAACAGAATTGAACATAAATGTGGAAAAATTTACCAAAGCACAGATCGATAAACTGATTAAGGAAAATGACAAACTAAAGAAGAAGCTAGCAAATCAGCGAGAAAAAACATCTTCCTCCTCCACATAAGAGTTGTAATCCCCATGGCTTGAAAAAGATAAGAGAGTGCTTGATGCATTGGCTGATGCAGCCTATTGGAAGAATTGCCATCTGAAATCCCAGGGGAAATGTAAAGAATTGGAGAAAGAAGTGAAAACCATCAAATATAACACTGTATCTGAAATGATAAAAGAAAGGTTCAATAAAATGATGAAATGTGCTATTGAATATTGGGAAGTATTCAATCAGACACACATTGCATTGGTGGAGAATGAACGATTGCAGCCTAGAATGATGGAGAAAAAAAAGGAGCTCGTAGATAAGAATGCCATGAAAGGACAAATATTGCTGACATATAACAAGTTGGTAGAATCACATAATGGATATCATAATAGGCTTAGGGAAGATTTTGACTGCTTTGATTCAGTCCCACTCCCGACACTTCATTTTGGCATTAGAAACCCGTGAGAATATGATGATTGGAAGGAAGAGCTTGATGGGCTTCTGACTACTGCATTGCAAGAAATAAATGATGAGGATATGGTTTTACAAAATAGTCATAAGAAACTCAAAAAAAAATGTCTCTGGAATATGATATGAAAGAGGCGATCTATAACGTGGACACCTATGCTGAACAGGAGTACATCCATCACCTCTTTGCAGTCAATATGTTTATTAGCCAAACTGTAGATTTGTTAGAATCAGATCCAATGGGACAACCATCAGATTCAGAGGAAGAACGCTAGCCGACAGCATGATGAGTGCCCTATCATGGAGTAGAAGCCTTGAACAGATCTTAGGTGTTCAGTGGTCACGAGCTTCTGCTTGGAGATTAACGGATCAGTGCATTCACCTGCGGCATTGTTTTATTTATAATTTGAGTTATGTTTAGTTGTCAAAACATCATGAATTTTTGCAAGGGGTTTGTAGCTTGTTGCCTCTCATATATAAGAGAGATCAAGACCCCAATAGGAGATCAATGGATCATCACATCATTTTTAATTAGACTTTAGAGTATAAAATAGTAAGAAGATAGATAATAGATTGCACCAATTCACCCATCCATCTCATATCATAAACTATTTTTATAATGCATATCATTTGAACTTTGAAGATCAATACAATGGAGAAGGTTACACATATTTACTGATTTGCTTTCGAGTGTTCAATTGTTGTGGATTCATATGCTTATAAGTTATTAACTTATTTGGCTATCTCCAAAGTGGTTGTTTATGTTATTCAAATTGAGTGTGTGGAAGTACATTTAATTTGTCAGTACATTGAATTTGAATTCTTCAGGAATAGGGGCTATGACCATGGGGTTTTAGATTTATTTATGGACATGATCATTGATCAAGTAGTAATGTGGGCCACAAAATGGATCTTGTCACACAAATCTCTGTAATTTGTGCTAATCATAAAATCAAATGTAGTGTATTTTTGCAGTATGTGGGATGTGGGTGAGGTGTAAGTTGGTGGATACTGATCAGGATTTTTAGTCAAAACATAACAGAAGCTAACAATTCAACATCCATAACTTAGAAGCTCTACCAAGAAGTAAATATAATGAGCTAACAATTCAACATCCATAACTTGGAAGCTCTACCAAGAAGTAAATATAATGAGCTAACAGTTCATCACCTTATAGTTCAAATGATAAAATAAATAATACAAATAATTGAACATCATCACATTATTGAAGTCTAAATATGAGCTTTTTAATTGATTTTCACATGAAGGAGTACATATTGGCATTGGCAATGCAAAATCTTGCCAATGCCCAAAGACAAGTTTGCACAGAGCTGAGTTGGAACTTGGAAACTCATATTATCAAAGGTTGAAAATAAAAAATCAAGTCACTGTATCACCTTTTCTAGCAACTTCCACTCTTCAAGAGGTGGAATTGCCATTTGTTCTAACTGATGTTGTTTGACTTGAAGTTTTGTTAACATTTCATGATTGTAATTAGAAGTGGAACCTGTCTTGAATTCTTCAGTCAATTTTGCATTCAAGGTTATCAGTGTTCTGATTGAATCCAAATAGTTCACATCTGGGTTCTGAGGAAACTAGTCCAAATCAATCTTCCTTGCACCTTCCATCTTCTTTTTGAAACCATCCTTTCTAATGAATCGCTCATTTGGGTCAAAAGCCTCTGGAAAACCAAGCTCTATGAAGTTCCTTACCTTTTCATCCACCACCTTCATCTTGTCTGCAACCAAATGCAAATATTCCTTTGTTCCACACATTCTCGAACACTTTTCAATCATAGATGACAAATTCATTGAGGTTTCAATCCGTTTAGTAATCCCTTTTGATTTCAAATCATTGTTATTGGCTTTGTAGACTATTTGTCGAACTTGATTTGCAGATTTCTCTAATTCCAGCACGTTTTTGTTGTCCACTAAATATTTACTGAGCTTCTTATAATGTTGTCTAATAGCATCAATCAATTGAAACATGTCACACAAATGATCAAACCTCTACATTATTTCATCCCAGATCTTTTCTTTCATATGCCTCACTGTATCTCTACAAAATGCAGATAACTTATTTTGAGAAGACTTAATTTCTTCTTTTTCTTATGTCAACTCTGTCTCCAATCTTTCATTTTTTTTTCTCTGTTTCTCCAATTTTTGTTCCCACTTTGCATTTCCATTTGCAATGCTTAGTCTTAATTTTTATGAAGTGGGATTTTCCTCATCATATTTCTTGTTGCTCTCATCTAGCTCTGTCTCCAATCTTTCATTTGTTTTTCTCTGTTTCTCCAATTTTTGTTCCCATTGTGCATTTACATTCACAATGCTTAGTCTTAATTTTTCTGAAGTGGATTTTTCCTCATCATATTTCTTGTTGCTTTCATCTAGCCTTCACTTCAGGTCATTCACTTCTCTCTCATTTGGTTTATCCTCTTTGATTGTTGATCTAGAGGCAAATTTTATTATTCTTTTTTCTAATTCATTGCTCTTGTTATCTATTGCTTTCCTCTTTGTTTTCTCACTTGCTAGGTCTTCCTGTAACTTTTCTATTTGGGTCTACAACCTTTTCATCTCTCTATCTTGCTTTATCAATGATGTGTACACCAATTCATTGTTTTTCTTTGATACATTAATTTTGTTAGTATTTTTTAGGCGAGAAAAATCCAATTGAAAATTGGTTACTTGGTATTTAGATCGATCCATCTGATTTGTTGGTTTGTTTTGAACTGTGGGAACAACAATTGTGTACTCCATGATTTATTTATTTGTGTCAAATGTGGGTAATACCATGGTTGTTGCAGGATCTGAAGTTACATTAGACGCACTCTTCATCAATTGCTTCTTTTCTTTTTTGTTCAAGTTTGATTTCTTTTTAAACTCTTCAATGAAATCATAACCTGGGGAGGCAAGAAAATTGGAATGCTTGAATGGCGAAGGAATAGGAGTACTTGCAGTTGCTAATGATGTCGTAGCCACACTAACTGGAATTGGGGGAGTGCATAGAAATAACTCCTTTGTGGTGGATCCACTGATAGTGTGACTTGGACTTGTCAAAATTCTTTGCCTCTTTTGATTGCCTTGATTACCTGGTGTTTCTGTAGTATCTTGTATTGTTTTCCTCTTGTGTGTAATTTGTTGTTGTAGCACATGTTGACCACTACTGGTACTACTACCCATACCATCGCCACCAATGGCACTCCCAGTTGCACTAAGTTGTCCACCAAGGGCATATCCTAGTTGTGATTGTATCTGACCATGAGGATGAGGATTAGAAGCTCTAACAAATTGAGTTTGACTTGTATGCCCTTGGTCTACTTTTTCACCTCCAATCCCAAGGCTGGATTTATCAACTGGTTTTCTATGCTCAACATTTCTTACCGTCCAAAGGCCTTATCTTTTGGAGTCTTTGGACCCCAAAGGACCACCTTCATAACCAATTTTTTCAAGTATGGTTGCTCCTGAAGTATATGCTGAAGCATATGCTTCTTTTGTGGCCTCACTTAAACCAGGTTTGTAATTGGCATGGCTTTGTTCTTCTTCTTCACTATCATCATTAGATTCATCATCACTTCCTTTGCTTCCACATTCATCAGGATGCTCTATATTCCACAATTTACTAAAATCTTTATCTTCTTCGTTAGCTCCATACTCTGCAAGAGCTCTTGGATCACCTAGGTCCTTCCTCATAGACCAAAAGGCAGTAATTTTTTATCGTGACCAATTTTTTTCTGTAACTTCCTTCTCTAGAGAACCTGGAATTTTTACTCTACTAGATGTTTTATCACTTTTTTCATAAAAAATGTTGTATGTCCTAATTCTCTTTTGGTGCAATGCCATAATTTCTACTGACAATTGTTCAAAATAAATACCATTCTCAAAAACACTTTTCTCCATTGCTATTTTGACCTCATCCCAAGAATCCTTGTTTCTCAAGTTTTCAAGCAAGGGTTTACTTTGATGTTGAATTCTACTTGCAACATTCCTATTGGCCACAATGATTGATTTAATGATGTCACATGGATCATACTGCCAGTGACAGATAGCATCAAAGTCAAAAAAAATCAAAATATTATGTGCCACACTAAATGCTTTTCTCTCGAATGTGAACCCTCCACATGAAAAAGGTAAAGAAGGAAATAAGGTCTTCTTTTGCTGACTGAGAAAGTGTAGTTCATCAGCACTCTGCACCTACCTTACATATTCCAATGCAAAAACCTTTTATGTCACATGTATTAGAAGTTTGTATGGCTGTACTCCCGATCCATAAAATCTTAGCACAATATATTCTTCCATTAAGTACCAATCAGCCAATTGTATTTCTTTTCCTAGTTGCATGCAGTTTCTACATGACATAGGCAATCTAGGCATTGGATTATTTGTAATTACTTGATGCAATGGAGCCAAAAACTAGTCTACAAAATGACTGTAGTTCCTTCGAGAATCATGCATCCTTATCTCAGTGGTCCATTCATATACTAGAGCCATTTTATTTTCCTCTGCATTACTATAGGGCTGAATTTGAAGCTTGTTGGTCTGAAACATTCCTCTAAATTTGAATAGAAAAAGATAGCACAAGTAGGTTATGAACCTAAATGTCTTCGTGGAACCTGCTTTAATCATTAAAAATTGTTTATGCATGGATTCTACAATGTGCTGAGTATAATTATATTTGACATGTTCATCAACATAATGGATATTATATACCATTTCAAGGAGGCTTGCACCCACTTCCAAATTGCTATCCAGACCGAGGCAAAATGCTAACATGGAAATAGTATCCTGAACCCATGGTTTAAAAATATCCAAATTATAAGGAGGCTTATGATCACCTTTCAATTTGTTTCTATCTTGAACTATATTATTTAAGAAATTATTTTTTTGCCTTTCTTCCACTACTTCATAATCACTAGCAAACTTTTCTAGGTCAATGTGGTCATTTCCAAATTCTTCGGTTGTAAACCTCAACACTTTTCCAAGTTCTTCTACATTAATGGATAAAAATTCTACTTGGCTATCTTTATTAACAATTTCTCTTTTCTTATCATCATAATTTTCGGCACAGACCATGATAAATTTTGGGAAAGGGAAAACTTCATGTAACATCATGCGCCCTAATCTAGTTAACCATAGTGCACTGATACTATTAACTTGCGTTTGTTTTGCAGCCTTATTCTAAGATGAAAATCTAAGTTCTAAGGTATGCCTACCATAGATTTCAGGATCATAAATATCATGGTACCCATTAGTGAAACCTCGGGTTTTAAGCAATTTTGCATAATGTATTTTTTTATCGGACATTGCTCTAGTGGTACTGGTGGTAGACATGCTTATACAAATGTGAAGTTGTGAAATTTGAATTCCCTAATACCTATTAGTCCTCCTTAATTTTAATGAATTCTTAAGTCTCCAAACCCAAACTTCAAACTTTGACAAAATAAGATCTTAAGAAATGTCAAACGATAAAACATAGCCACAGGAATTCTTTCACTTATCCAGATTCTGAGTCCCGTCTCTTAAAAACTGGAATGGCGTTGTTGGAAGTGGAACTGTGGAATCCAAAATAGGGTGGTGCACTACAAAGAGCAATCTAAAGAGTGAAGAATTTAAAAATCACTGTACAATTTGAAAGTGCAAAGTGCTTTAAATGCTTTTTTTCTCATAATTGGAACATTAAAGTGAATGACACGTCTTAGGTCTACAATACTACAATTTGCAAATTCTTAACCGTTGATCTTTCTAAATCTAATGGTTATAGGGTGATTCCAGAGGTTTAAGTTGGCAATCTCATCGCTCTGTGCATTTCATTACGGAATGCAACTACAACCATACATCAAATGTTTATCCAACGGTTGAAACTTGAGTAATTTATGATATTAACTTAAAAAAATAAACATGACACATGTGTTTGAAAGTTGTTTTAAAATTTTGTGCGCTAGGATTGGCATCAAGGCCAAGGGGCTAGTAAATTAATGTTGCAAAGGACTTGAAAAAATCTCACCATGTGCTAACCCTCTCACTTAAAAAAAATTAGTAATCAATTGACAGTTGACACGTAGCAGTACAAAGTGCTTTAAATGCTTTGTTTCTCGATATTCAAACATTAAAGTGAATGAAACGTCTTAGGTCTACAAGTTGAAAATTCTTAATCTTAACCGTTGATCTTTCTAAATCTAACGGTTATAGGGTGATTCTAGAGTTTTAAGTTGGCAAGCCCATCACTCTGTACATTTCATTATGGAATGCAACTACAACCATACATCAAATGTTCATCCAATTGTTGAAACTTGAGTAATTTATGATATTAACTTAAAAAAATAAACATTAATCACTTGACAGTTGACAATTGACACTTAGCAGTACAAAGTGCTTTAAATGCTTTGTTTCTCAAAATTGGAACATTAAAGTGAATGAAACATCTTAGGTCTAAAAGTTACAAATTCTTAATCTTAACCGTTGGTCTTTCTAAATCTAACAGGTATAGGGTGATTATACGGGTTTATGTTGGCAAGCCCATAGCTCTATGCATTTCATTACAGAATGCAACTACAACCATACATCAAATGTTCATCCAATGGTTGAAACTTGAGTAATTTATGATATTAACTTAAAAAAATAAACATGACACATGTGTTTTAAAGTTGTTTTAACTTTTGCGCACTAGGATTGGAATCAAGGGGAAGGGGTCGGTAACTTAACATTGCAAAGGAATTATTATAGCCTACATATTACATAATGCAAATCATAGAAATTTGTGTGACAAGATCCATCTTATAGCCTACATAATTACACTGCATCCATAAACAAATTTGAAATCTCGTATGCATAGTCCTTCCCCCATTCCTAACAAAAATCAATACCATAGGCATCAGCCTAACAATACTTTATCAGTGGAACCCCCATCATAGCCCCGTCGATGGCCCGAAGGCAAAGACTCATAACTCATAAGGTGCACTCCCCGATATACCAATAGAGTCAATAAAAGTAAGCACATTGTTGTAACACATAAACATCGATGGAACGAATGATTGCATTCCCCCGATGGCCCGATATAACCATGAATTATCAAATGCATATTGGTTAAAGTATATTACTTAGTTTCTCAAAAGAAAAAAACTGATTTGAATATATTAAATTATTAATAGACACTGAAGTTCTGAACTCAGAAAACAACTCTTTACTCTTAAGCGTAAATGAATAAAGAAGATTCAAGAATAACACAACACAACCATTTATTTTATTGCAACTGAATTTCAATGTCACATTATTACATATCTTTTTACAGATGAGTAGCAATATAGCTCCTATTTTGTATAAATAACATATGTCAGTGTGTCACTTTAGTACTTTACATAGACAAAATTTAATAATTTATTCCAAGTTGTTGCTCGTTACAATGGATTACAAATTGATTCCAATTTCCAAGCTTTGTTGCTGAAAACCTAATACACATCTATCTCTAAAAATAAATGTGGCTCTGAAAATAAATTCATGATTCCAAGCTTCTACTGGTGGATTTTCCAACCATGCTGGGCAAAGGGGGTTCCAATCAGTCTTGGGGAAATGGGAACCGTGAAGATACAAAATGTACTTATCCCCTTCGAGAACCAGAGTCATACAGAAGATGAGAAACAAATGTCTCTTTGAAAATAAATGCATGGAGCTTGCCTGGCCAACCATGCTGGGGAAATGGGAGTTATTAGAATACAGAAGGAGAAACAAATCTACTCCCATCTTTTACCTGCAGCCTCTATGCATTTGGATAGCACTTATCTCCATCAGAGCTCCTCATCTTGGTTCAAAACCCATCTGAAAATTTAGGTTAACCAAATCAACTTCTTTCCAATTCCACCCATTCTGAACTTGAAGGAAATTCATCTTTTACTGATTACTCTGTAACTACATAATTGTAGGTAGGAGAATTTACAGTATCCCCAATACTGCATCATCTTCTTCATGAATCCTTATTAACCCTAGAAAATAAAAACCCTTATGGCACTATCTACTAATCACTGAATCACTATCCCTATTTATGGGCCACCAGTGCCGCTACTAGCCTATATAATTAAAATTTCTAATTTGATTGATGTCTTGCTACGTGCCAACTTGAACTCTGCCTCAAGCTGACAACTGACAAGCTGTCAAAATCACTCATTCAAACGATATGAAATCATTACAAATCTTGTTTCATTAAAGCTATGAGTTGTCCAAGAAATTGCTTCGGATGTTCATATCACATATGGCATTAATTGTCGCCACTGCCATTGCCAACCACACTTTCTTCAAAAAGATTGAGAATTTCAATTAAATGAAATGTACAACATTGAGATTTGAGGCATTGAAAAGAGTGAATGAGCGATGAATGATGGGCCTTTATCTCGCCACATGTCTGCATCTAACAATTAATGTGTTATTCCAGAGGTTTCAATTTGCAAGTCTAATGCTTCAGAGATTTACTTCCGGACTGCAACTCTTTTTTCTTGTTGGTGTATAGATTTGTCACTTTAACCATGAAAGTACATGCAAAATATTTTAAAACAAATGACACAAAGTCCATTTTTTTGACAATCAGTAAAGAAAAGCAATATTTTCTCTTTTAACAAATGAATTAATCTGAACACAAAGTCTCAGAGATGAAAAAATAAGCATTCTGAATCTGACCTAACACTAATAGATAAACATTAAACAATTATCATGAAGAAACACAATTCATTCATAATTAAAAGGAAGCATTGATAAATACAAATATTTAGAAATATATTATTTTATCTCTCTAATGCCAAAAATGTGGTTTCACAAACCTGTCACCCCACACCCTGTACAATCAAAATTCAAAAAGTGCTCAAAAGTTGAAACTACGCCCCCTTATCATTATGTGTCACAAATTCACAATTCACTAAAGGATTCATGTATGTTGTTAAATTGCTGGAGGTTCCGAGACTCTGTACAGTTCCAACTGCATTTCCATAACAAAATTATGAAATTCAGCGCATTCTTCTTCTTCTTCTAAAACAAAAATTACCCTGTTGTACTCGGCATAGCTGGTTTTCTCTTTCCATGCCACTGAACGTAGCTGGGAAATGATGTCGAGTTGCTCTTCTTCAGGCCAATTCAAATTTGGTTGCATGAAGGCCACAATTTCATCTTCCCATAACCTAATATCGGCTGGCAGTACCATTTTGAGGAAACTCTGAGTATGGAGTTCAAAATGTTGCCACCTTTCCTCGTATGCAGGCTCACTTAACTTTAACGGCAGGAAGTGACAATCTACTACTAAATCCGTTTCTCCAAAATCCTTAATACCTTATTTAAGATCTATCCTTTCAGAGGATTTAAAAGATTACGTTAAATCTATCCAGTTGGTGTTTGAGAAGACATCCCTTAATGGCATCGTACAATTCATTAAATGAGTTGTCACTTCAAAAGTTGTGCATCCTGCGGAGGTCACCCAATCGTTGAGAAACAAAAATTTATAACCATTTGTATGGTAATAAAATCTCAACCATTGATTTCTAGAAATCTAACGGTTCTAGTGAAATTTTGGAGGTTTCAAATCGCAAGTCTAGTGCTTTAGAGATTTACTTCCGGAATGCAACTACAGTCGTCCATCGAACGACCCATATGATTTTTATTTTGCCACTGGATTTTTTTATTATTTTGAGATTCATTTTAATTCGCCAATGAAAATATATTTTTTGCTTTGAAAAAAGGTTTTAATCGCTAATGGAAAAAAAATTCTTGTTTGAAAAATGGTTTTAATCGCCAATGAAAAATATTTTATTCAATTAAAAAAATTTGCAATTCGCCAAGATTTTCCACAGACTTCCAACGATTATAAAATATTCTCCAATTGGGATTATTTTTTTTCCCAAAAAATGAAAATTTTTGCCAATAAAATTAATATTTTTTATCAAGAAGTATACAGGATTCGCTAGGATTTTACACCTTCGCCGAGGGGGGGCTTTCTTAAAGTTTTCCCTGGATCGAACTATAGGAAAAATGCGATTAGTTCTTAAAAAATGGGATTTTTTGAACACAAATATTAGTAAGATTCCTCATTAAAAAGAGGCAAAGAAAAGACAAAAAGGGCTATGTTGGAATTTTTATGTAAAAATGGTATTAGGATAATAAGTGTGCTAATATTGAGAAAACAATGATTATTAATAATGAGGTTGAAGAGGAGGAATACATATAGCTATAAGAGAATGAAATATGTAAGTTGTTCATTAGAATTCAATAGAATAAAAAGTTCTAATATCTACCAAAATGTATTGAATGGTATGGGATCACGAGAAACATTTTAAGTGATTGGTTATATAAGAAAGGAAGAAAGATGATAGTGTTGGTTGATATAGGTAGTATACACAACTTTATTGATATAATATTAGCCAATGAGCTTTCAATATTTTATGTAGCTAGTTTTCAAATTTCGAGTTATAATATCTAATGGGAAGAAACTATGTTGTGGTGGTTAATTCCATCATATAAAAATCTCGAAGGATTATTATTAGCTTTATTCATAAATATTTATGATCACAATTGTGGGAGTACATGTATCTCAATATATGCGATTTTTTATATAATTGGGAATAATGTCTTTCAATTTTATGTAATTATTCATGTATTTAGCATAAATTGAAAAACAAAGAGAATTATAACAATCACTACCAAATAAAATTATAATCTCTCCAAATATGGATTAAATGTTTCAGAAAGGGCCTTACAACTTTGTGACACAATTATATTTTAAACAAGTATAAGACAAAAACTTAAGATACAATATCTACCCTTAAGAGATAATTCAAAACCATCAACGTAAGTATGTAATCAAAAATTTGGACAAGGAAGTTGTAGGTTTAAGGATTTCTCATCACAATATAAAATTTCTATTTATCTCCAATAATTATGGTTAACAAGAAGGATATATCATGCAGAATGTTGCCATATTATATAGAGCTCAATAAGATCAATCATAAAGATGAGCTTTCTAACCTTGTTATTGGTGAATTATTATACGGATTGAATGACATTGCTTACCTTACTAACTTACATTGAAGTATTGGTTATCATAAAATTCAACTAAAGGAAGAAGATGTGGTTGAGACTATCTTTAGAACTCATGAGGGTTATTATGAAATCTTAGCTATGCAATTTGGTAGATTAATGCCCAATAAAATTTTGAAAATTTTATGAATTTAGTGCTTTACCCATTTTCTTAAGAAAATGGTGTTGATATTATTTGTTGACATCTGAATATTCTATATTAAAATATGGAATGATAATGAATTCATATAAATTTGTGTACAATTGCTAAACATTGAGGAAAACACTTTTTTGAAGGGGATGAAAATGTTATGGTCCCACTATATTATTTTCCTAAGTGTAATAAGGATAATCTCTTTTGACATGTTTAACCTTAATAATTTTATTTAGTTTTATTTATTCCTTAAGCTAACTTTTCTAAAATGAAGGGGTATGTTCCTACATAGCTATGCCTATAAATAAGGAATATAAAGGATCCCCAAAACCACCATAATTTTTTATATTAAATTCATGTATTACTATCTTCTAGTTATTAGAGGTCATCCCCTTAAAGTGGTCTACTATTTTACTAACTTTTAAATTTAATTCTAATAAATATCATAACACAAGAAATGGTAATATAGTGGTTGATTGAGTAGATAACAAGGGTATTTAAATTGAAGGAATAATGAGACATATTTAATTAAGAATTTGTGTAGTAAAATTTTAAGTGAGGACATTTCCTTAATAATTAAGAGCTTGTAGTGATGATTTTGTCTTGATAATGGTAGTAAGCAATGGTTTTATTAATGGTCATCTTATGCTTCCTTTGTATTAAGCCACTATGTTGAAAGGGTATTGACATGGAATATCTATTATTAAATTAATACTAAAATATATTATGAGTGATGTAAATTGATGTGGAGTTTAATTATTACCTTTCATGATGATGGATTGAAATAGACATGTAGACTAATGTGTAGGACTATTAATTCAATTTTGTTTGACATCTAAGTTAAATTATCCTAGAGGATTGTGTCTTTTTTAAAGAAAACAAAAAATTTCTATAATGACTCAAGGTCTAATACAACTGAGGGGAAATAAGGTGGTAAGGGTGAAAGGAAGCTAATAGGGATGGTCGACAAGAATGTGGATATTAGATCTCTAGGCTAATTAGGTTAATGATATAGAATAAAACTTAGAGATATATAAATTATATTTCCAATCAACTCAAGAATTCTTGGATATAAATTTGGATGTGAAGGACATGGGTACTTGTATAGGAGATGGATGAATATGATGACAAGGAAATCTATGGGGCCTTGAAGAAAATTTTGTTGGATCCAAGATAGTTTATTGGCTATCACAATATCTTTATTGTTGTACAATTTCTCTAAATTATGTCATTTGTTTCTATAGCTACCAAAATATTTCTACTTAATGAGAATATTGATATGAATAAAATTTATGGTAAAACCCAGATGGATTATATTTTGGAAAATATCAACTTGATATTGTGGAACCAAGGTAAGCTATTCAAACCTTGGAATTAGCTGGGGAATATTCTTCACACAAAATTTTAGTGGAGCATGTAGTTGAAGACAATAAGTGTTTTGATTAGCCTAATTCTATGAATAACTAGAATGTGTTGTAAAGTTATTATTATTAATCTTTGGTTGAAGTGAAGGTTGAATCCTATTTGTGTAGTTTTTAGTTATAGTTTTTATATGGTCATTGTATTCAGGGATTGTACTAATATGTTAAATGAGTGATCATGGAATGATTGTACAAAGATGGATGAAATGTATTTTTTTAATATAGTAATAATAGTTTTACCAATCTATTGTTAAGTTGTAGTATATGTTAGGTTTTGATAGGGTAATCAATCTTCCTTCAAGAATGGACTAGCTGAATTTAATTTCCAGGGGGTGGGATATTTTCCCTTGGTGGTGGGGTTTGCCCCAACCCCACCTTATGCTATCTTATACTAGCAAGAACATTAATTCACTAATTAATTAAGAACTATGATTCCTTACTCTAGCAGGCTGATTAATTAAGTTGGGTTTGCATAACAATATCACTTTCTGATCGGCTACCCCTTTACTAATGTGGGATTAAGAGATTCATGTGCCAGGGTGCTCCATGTCTCACTACAGTGTGGGAGGGGGGAAGAACCCATCTTCGAATAGTCGCCTCCTTGCCTTCATGGACAACCATAATATCAACATTGAATCCTTATTAGTCATTTTGTGGCTCTTGGCTACTTAACCTAGATCTTATTACTGTAGAATTGTAGGACTTTTTTAGTTTTGATTATTGGATATTTATAGAAGTATACATGTAATCTACACATATAATTTTATCATACAATAAGTGAAAATCTCCAATAATAAACTTGAAACTTATGAAATTTAGATAGATGAAGAAGATATTTGTAATAACCTTTAAAAATGTTATGATATATAAAATATTTTTGATGCTTGGTAATATGGAATTTTGAAAACATGAGCAAGCCTTATGAGTAAGAAATACTCTCTATATAGATAAATTTTGAATTTTGAAATCTAAAAAATAAATGTGTTGGAAATGCTCATATGCACATAGAACAAAGAAAGAAGTTTTCACGAATACAAATTAAGAATGTAGACAACTAGGGATGATATATCATCAATGAAGAGGTAGAAGGTTTTGAAAATAACCAAGATTGGGTGCCATGTGTTAAATCTATGGAAACATCTAAATGAAGTATTACTTTTAATCAAATGTGATATTTAATAGTGATTACAATACTAAAAGGTTGAATCTATTTCACATAAAAAGAAATACAAATAAATATTTATTTTGAAGTTTTATTTCTAGTATTATAATTTTCCTTTTGAATTTTTAAATTGATACATTAAATTCTACAACATATATCACCAAAAGTGTCATCACCTTGTTCTCAACTTTAAGTTGGTATAAATATTCATTTATGATAAATACTAGCATATATTACTAAATAACATTGAACCAAATCACGAGTCAATGATGTGATGTGAGATCACAATTATTTTATCATTAATTAATACTTCAAAATATTCGATGGAAGGTTCAGCTAGAGGTTGGTGTTGCAATATACATTTTGCAAGCATGCGAATCAACTATTGATGTTAGACTGCCTTGTGTTGTTCCCGGAAGATTTGAATGCTGAAACAATATAAAATCATAAAGTTACATTTAAAACTTGACATAAAATTAGTTTAATTTGAACTCTAAGCATATCAAATAAAAAGGTATATAACTTAAACACAATAATAATTATTCTATCATAATAAAAGTTTTTTTAATGTTTGAATAGAAAGTATGGATCAGAGTGTTCTTACATTCCATAAGTCTCTAACCTCAACAACGCTTTCATCGGAGAGACCAATATCTTTCCATTTGGCAGTTATAGAAGCTCTATCAGAACTTCTATTCCATAAAATAAAAGTAACTCTCCCATTTGACAATGGCCCAGCCCATACCTGTATATATAAAATTAAAAAATTCTACTCTTTTAATTTAACTTCAAAATTAATTCGATGTAACTTTCATGTGATTTATTATAAATATTTAAATACCTCAAGATCGCCTTCCTTGCTCACTTTCTTTCCTTGTACACCTAAAGAATCTAGAGAAAGACCAGAAAAACCATATGATCAACACAAAGACAAGACAAACTTATTAACAAGATTTCCTAGGAAAAATATTTTAAAATATTTTAGTTCCCAACCTTGGTTGACCTTAATGACCTCCTCATTGGTTATAATCTCTAAAGTTTCAGCGCTCATAGACCTTACGTCACAACCAAGGAGCAAGGGTGCCTACAGATAACAGTACGATTGAAATGACCATAAAAATAAAAATTCAAAACAAACCCAGAATTTATATGTTCCCATTTGCATGCTAATCACCTTCATTAAAGCCCATATGCTAAAGTGGGATCGATATTCCTCTGTGTTCATGTTACTATTCCCAACCTCTAACATGTCAGGATCTGATTCATCAATTCAAGAACATGTATCAATATAGAAAGAGCTTGAATGTTGTATGATAATTTTACATTATCCTAATAGTACTAGATATTTAACCTACCATTCCATCCACCAGGGCCTGCATAAGCAGCCCACTTATCATTCTGGTCAGCTGTAGATGTCATTCTGAAAATAAGCAATTTAGCTTAGTGAGAATTATTTTGTCTTCTCTGCAATCAAATCTATAACAAGGAACTTTCATGTATGTTTAATACCTGTCCCAATTGTCATGTACATCTCCTGTAGTTCTCCAACTATTTGCAATCTTAGCACCCCAAGTTGCAGGGTCTTCTTGGCCCCTAATTTTTTTTACACCAATTGTGAAACAAAACCCATAAATACCTTGATATTTTCTATAAAAGCAAAACATGCATTCTCATATGTTTAAAGAAATGCTTCTTACCATTCACACAGTGAATAGAAAATAGGGCGACCTGTCTTGCTGAGTGCTTCACTCATTGTTGTGTACCTGATGTTTTCAAACATGTTTTAACAGCTCTAAATATCAAACACAAACCTGCACATCCATTAACTAGTATACAGATGACATTTACCTCTCTTTAGTATCTTTGCCCCCATTGTGACAATTGTCGTACTTCAAATAGTCTACTTCCTGTTTTTCCATTATTCAATAATTTTTCCCATTAGTATTATTAAAGGAAAAAAGAAAAGAAAAAGAGACTGTCTTAGGATCCTCGTGCTAGGTAAGATTCAATTCTAGTGATAGTAATGTTTACCCATGAAGCAAAAGTTTTGGCATCTTGCTCTTCATACCCAAGAGAGCCCGGCTGAGTTTTGGCGCATGTTTGGTATCTGAGAAAACAAAAGCAATGCCAATTTGAATACACAAATACATATAGAATATGTTATTACCCTAATGACCACATTTGATCACTGAAAATAGTTGTATACAGTCTTTTCCAATTTCAAAAGTCTGCAGTGTTATATAATTGTTAACATATATCTGTTAGGGCTAAGATGCCTGTGTTATTTTCTCACCCAGCATCTGAATATATTCCAATCTTAAGTCCCTTGGAATGAACATAGTCTGCCAAGGCCTTTATGCCAGAAGGAAATGTAGTGGCGTTGGCAACAAGATTACCCTGACCAGACAGGAAGGGTTTGAGTTTCATTACATCAAAAGTACAAATGTAATTCTAGTAATTCTCAATTATGCTGTAATGCACCTGAGAGTCTCTCTCCAGGTTGGCCCAGCGGTCATCTTAATTGACACAACCAGATAAACATTAGTAATAGCTAATAGGTCAAAAGATATATACAGATAATAGAAAAGTTTGTGTATCTGACCTATATTCACATACTCATATCCCAGCTTTAGTAGTCCAGAGGTTACCATTGCATCAGCTGTATAATGCACACATGTCAATATAAGCATTTTTTTCTTTCGGTTTTAAGAAAATCACGGTCAATAATTCACTGTTGGAAATTCACCGTCAACAATTCATCGCAGAAAAATTCATCATGATGAAAAATTCACCTCATGGAAAATTCACCACCATCAATTTATGACGGTGAATTTAACACGGTGGTAGATTTTCTCGCAGTGAATTATTGACAGTAAATTTTCCACAGTGAATTGTTGACTGTGCCTGAAACCCTTTCTAACTGAACAGTAACATAAAAAGTCCTAAAGTATTCACCACCAATTGTACTCAAGCTCATGAGAATAGTTCAAATGCAGAAACTATAATAACATTGTTTTAGATTTTAACTGATTTTTCTCATGGTAAGAAGTTCAGAACACTGCTATTGAGAATCAAAGTATGAATAATACCTGATTCACGAATAATCTGTTCATTAATCCCGACAGGGAAATGATTAAAATTGTTCCATCTAAACAATGAACAGAAACACATCAATCATTGTATCAGAGTGTATTCAACAAATGATAAATTTCAGTAATAGTTAAATTTTGATAAAGCGTATTTGCAGTTGAGAAACATTATACCCCATCTGAGGCGTCTGACCAAGCCCATTGAATCCTAAAATTTTGCTCCTTGGATGAGCCGATTCTGCCTGATAGCATAAGAGTGCAAAGAGCAAAACCCACATTATCTTCATGTTTTGCAGTGTGCTCAAAACAGAGAAATTCTACGGTAGTTATAGCAGCCGAATTTTGATTGTGGTTATCTAGAAAAGACTTTGGATTTGAAGTAAACAACTGTTTTTAGCTATTTCCAGCGCATATAATTTTATGACCATTTGAATAATGTCAATTCATATATTGGGCATGGAATCGATTTTGAGACAATGGCAAGATGACAAAACGAGGCTGTGAAGACGATCTTTTAAGAATCACATCGCCAACGAATATTACTAGAAATGAGAAAAGTGAGAGCAATGAAAGAGAGAGGAAAATGATATTTTGAAAAACTTGTATATAAAATTTATAATTAATACTAAAAAATTATATTTAAAAAAAATAAAAGTATTTAATAATATTTTATTTTGTTTTTTATAATTAAAAATAAAAAAATAATGTAACAAAAGTATTTTTAATGAAAATAAAAAATAATGTTAATTAAAATTTTAAATTTTAAAAACTCTGGAATATTCATGTGGTGACAGGAACAGAATCAAGCCGCATTCATGTGGTGACAGGAATAGAATTGAGCCGCATTCATGTGGGGACATTCAAAGAAAGAAGAAACTCTGGAATATTCTACACCATGGTAGTTTTACTTCATTTTTGAAGAGACTGCACGGACATGACCCTAATGCCTTGGCACAATTTGTTTCTTTCTAGCATAATCGAAAACTCAAGGTTAAAGGTCTTGAAGTGGAGGTAAATGAGGATTTCGTTGCCACTGTTATTGGGATGCCGAAAATTGGCCAGAAGTTCTTCAAGGATAAAAAGAGTAATGAGGAGGCGAGGGTCCAGTTTCTTAAAGATGATGAGCGAAAGAAATTAATCAAATTGGAGAGTTGGGGCTATGAGAGAACTTCCCTTAAAAAAATTTGAGTGAGACTTGTTGAGGTGTTGATGCGTTACGTGCATCTGGAAGGGAGGTTTAGGGCTATTCTTGGTCACCATTTTACTCTCCTTAACCATTTCAGACATAGTTTGTTCATTTTGTTTCCTTTCTTTTTGTTATAATCTTTGGAGGTCTCAGTGTACACACATCTGAAGAATAGGAGGGCCCCCGTCCTCCGTGAAGGGCTTATTTTATTAATTATGGAACATGGGTAAGTGCACCAAGATGGTTCCCAAAAAAGGGACTTAAGTGGACAGTTTTTTTCTGAAATCAGGAAATACTGACCTTGGACATGAAATTGATGATACTTAGACTCAAAATTTTGAGATGGAACAAAAAAAAGGATTCAAGTGCTCCGAGTCTACTTTCTAAACTACTAATTTATTTTGAAAATGATTGAGATTAAGGGGTTCAAATGAAGGACATACACAAATTGGTGTTGTTTTTGTCAGAAAAACATAACATAGTAACTCTTGTACGACCCTCATACGGTGAATTTTTTTTAGTTTTTTTAAAAGTGCAACAGTCAAAAGTTAGCTAATAGAATTTAGTTGATGCACGATTTTTTTGATAAATTTTTAATGAATATTTGATTTTTTACTAATTTACGAAGTGGACATATCCTAAAAATAGAATTTTGGCCATGCTACCCCTACAAATTTTGGAAACTAATTGATTTGTTTTTTTTTTAATTTTTTAATTTTGTAGAATGGAGTCTAGTTTCCAAAAATGTAATTTATTTGAAAAATTGATGAACGGTTAATTTATAACGAAAAAAATACCAAACACTTCTTTTTGGCAAAAAAAAGACATACAGATAAAATAAATTATGGATGAAAGACTTAACATTTTTAGAAACTGAAAAAAATTACATCGTTGGATAACTAAGAGATAACCCAACATTACCCATGTGCTCGATTTTTTTGATATTGAACCACGTGCAATCCTGATGGTGAGCACAAACTTGATTATGAGAAATATGGTGGATTAATTATAAACACATCTCTGGTCATTGGGAATGCCTTCCAAGCCTTTGGGTTGGTATTCCAAGGCAAATACCAAGCTTAAAGTTCGGTAATTCCCAAAGCAAGACATCATGCGAGTGCGTTATAACATGCTCGCATTATATCTCACTTTTGACATGGTTTTTGCTTCTACGAGGAACATGTCTACTAGCACATAATGTGAGCGCATTATAACGCGTTCGCATTATGTCTTACTTTATGTTAAATACTAATATATTAATGTATGCTGATATATTTTTATGTACATGTATGTATGTATGCTTGTATGGATGTAAGATTATATGTACATATGTTTTATGCTTGTATGTATGCATTTATATATATCTTTAGACGAAGGGAGAATTTAGAGACAGTCTAGAGAGATGGAGAGGGAGTTGAAGTGAGAGTTTAAGAGAGAGGGAGTGGGGGAGAAGGGGTTGGATTGAGGGGAACTTAGCTAGGTAGGGTGGGAGGGATACAGGGAGGGAGAGAGAGAGAGAATTGAGGGAG
>VCHN02001325.1:0-23290 GCA_007115665.2 Sequoiadendron giganteum | reverse complement strand
TTCATCCCATTAGCTAGCGCATAGAGTGAGCAAGCTACGATATAGTTTTCCCCTATAAACACACCATCTCATCATCTTTCAACAAATCAATAATTGGCTCTTCAAATCATCCAGTCCCATTGCACACAACCTTCCCCCAAAGGTCCTCTTCACATGATCATTCAAGGGACAGTTGGCACTAAAAAATCCTTTTTGATAAATTGTATTAGACAACAAATAAATGCATCTACTACTAGATCCAATGGCTCCCTACTCACACTAGCCCTGAAAAGTGTCATTGCATACAAAATATGTGCCTCCACAATCTATACATCCCTCTGAATTCCCATAAAGGATATGAATCCTTTGCAAGGTCAAACATTGACAATATTCCAAGAGCAATTTAAATATATTGAATACATTTTGATAGATGAAATGATTTTCCCAGGGCCAAAGTTGTTGCTGAAAATATATAGCTATTTGCATCAAGCATTCCCCGATAACTAGAGGGAGCCTTTTGGTGGTGTTTCTATTATTGTTTTTGGTGACCTTGCCCAGTTGCTACCTATCATATATACCGCTATTTATGCTTCACGCTCATGAGCTATAGTATTATGGCATAGTTTCATAGTCTCGGTCACATTGGACACTATTTTTTTTATCAAAAAGGAGATAGCCCTTCCCAATAAAATTTTCAGAAAATCCTTCTCCATATAAGAAATGGTGAGGCTCTCCATGATGACTGGGAAGAGCTTATGAAACAAGCAAATAAAACTATCTACGCCATAGAAAGTGAACAATTGTATGTTGTTACATATTTGTTTGCGACAAATGACTTAGTCCTATTCCAAAACAAAAAAAATGATTAAATAGTTTAAATTACCGATAGCCATTAGCATTGCTCAAGTGGCACAACAACATCCATCTAATCATGAAGATGATGAAAAGCTTCTCCCCGAACTACTACTTTGTGTTGGTGAATAGGTGATGCTAACAACAAGTTTGAGGATTCAAGATGGCCTAGTGAATGGATCCCTTGGACTTGTTATAACCATTATGTACAATGCACATTGTAAACCACCAAATCCACCTAACTATATTGTTGTTTGCTTCAAAAATTACATTGGCTCACCATGGGACCTAGAAAACCCGAGAGACATCCCCATATGAGCTATAATTTGGGGTAGTTGAACACAAATTCCACTCACCATGGCATGGGTAATTACAATACATAAAGCACAAGGGTTAAAATTAGATAGAAAAATGATAAGAAGGAAGAAAAGAGAGGCAAGGGTTTACTTTTACAACTATCTCTCATGTTAAATCAATTAAAAGACTCCACATTTATCCAACATTCTAATTTGAGAGATACGCTAGACTTAGCAACAACAAATACACCGCTCGACGTTGCAACAAAGGGACGTGTTTGGAACAAATGCAACCCTTGCCAAATACTTCCACCCCCAACTCATCCTTTAGCTTATAGAAAAGGCTTTGAAAAAATTATTCTCACACTTTCTCCAGATTGTATACCATCCTGTTTTCAAGGATTTCTAGGTTAAATTTCCTAGAAACATACCATGTAATAATCTGTTGAAAATGCGTATAATGGAAAAGATGGATAGAGATACTAGGCAACTATTCAAAAAAAAAATTCAACAATATTTTGTTGTATTTCACTAATTGGCTTGAAATTATGGACCTATGCTCTGTTTCTGATTTTTCTGAAACTATATACTCTATTTTTGACTACCACATTAAATTTCCCTATTTTATTTAATGCTTTGTATATTTTTTAAGTTTACACATTAAAAATAGTTTTCTTCTTGTTTACGATCTTCTATACCTGCAACAAGATAGTTTTTGTTAAATTTAATTTGCAAATATGCACCTATACATATTAATCTACTGACTTGTCGTTTCAACATTTTTTTGTATCATAATTTTTGAATATAGCATTTAGAATAATACACTCTTTTATATATTCAACCTATCCATATTTATTCAAGTGTTTTTAAATTCCATCATGTCAATTCTTTATCAGCATACCTATAATTCTTTTTCAATTGATTTTAAAATGCAACAATCTAAACATATTGTTGCAACTGTTACAAATTGATACATATACGAAGAGAAACAACTTAAAGTGTGAAAGATGCATAGAGATTGGAACCAACAATAAGTAGAGCTCAAAATTTCTATAATTCAATAATGTGTTTTGAACATTCCAATATATTGAACTAGATATGAACATGCTATAGAAAAATTTTAAAAAAAAATTGTGTTCCATTTGATTTATAAGTTTAAAATTTTGCAACCATGTTGTGCTTTCTATTTTCTTTTCCTATATACCCTAATTTTTGACATTTTTCTTTCATCCTTTTCTTCTACAGATTCTTATGTCTTCTTGTTGGCTTTTAGAATATTAGCTTTATTCGATTCAAATAACTGTAACTGTTGATCTACAAAATTCTCTTTTTCATCATTTCACTATTTCACTCTTCCTATATATTGCATTTAAAAATATAGAGTGTTGTGTACATTATTATTTTTTTCCTCATATATGGTAAAAATCCATGCTATTTGTTATGGCTTGCTCTGGCATGTTTACAACGATGATGGAGCTTAGTGCCCATGTGGGTTGGCGATCATGAAATTTCTTCCCTTGTCCAACAAAAACATAATGGTCTCTTGTTGTAAGTCATTTTGTAATAATTTTTTGTTGTTCCATATGCATCTAACCATAGAGATACATTTTAATCTATTCAAATAAAAAATTTCTTTGTAGTAATATCATGTTCGACTCAATGCAAACATAGATGAATAACAAGCTATCAAGCCCATGCGTTAGACAATTCCTACCTGGAAGACAACCATAGTTGTAAGCGTAAACACGGTTTGTTTTGTAGATTTATATTTTCGTGAGTTATACATTCAACACTTTTCTTCCTTTATGGCTAGATAGCCTCTATATATTTTTTGCTATATGTATAGATTTATGCATGGATTCTTACATGAACTTTACTTCAATAAATATAGTCTACTATACACATATTTTTTCATGTTTGTAGAGTTGGCTTTCTAGCCAATCTAAAAAATTATCTAGATAATCCGAGAAATCCTAGCCATGTCTACTATGATGGAACTCCTGGTGGAAACTTCAAACAAATTAATCAATACCAAAATGCTAACTATTACATGGATTGCCTATTTTCTACTACTATGTCTCATGATATATTCTCTTTGTCTCTTTTCTTTGAAGCAGCCTCTAACGAGGTCCTTATTGTCATAGTTCACTTGTTCTATTCTTTATCAAACATAAGACTGACCTGTTTCTTTTTAGTAGTTTCTATTTTTCTTTGATCTGTGTATGTTCCATAGCCTCTCGTCATTGTTTGGTGTTATCTCTATTCATTCTTAGTGGTATATACATTTTGGACAGCAAAATCTCTGTATAAGAAAGTCTCCATATCTATATTTTATAGCTTCTACTATCCATATGTTAAAATTTCATTTAAAATATGTTTTAGATGGTTTTCCATTTGAGAGATCCTAAAATAGCTATTACAAAAATACTTGAAAAATCATAGGTAAATGAAATATGGTGCGAAAAACCACATCAAATATAGGATTAAGAGAGGTAGAGAAAATACACATTCAAAACAAAATTAAAAAAGGAAAATGTTTGCTCTTGATATACCATTTACATGTGATTCTAAAGTGTTATTCTAATACATCTTACAATGGTTACACAAACTGCTTGTGTTGTGCCAATATGTTTCGTGGTATTATTTTTCCCTCAATGGTTTCAAGCTACTTATAACAAACTATTAATTGTCATGGTTATTTTATTTGGATGGAATACACTATCAAGATATTCCAACATATTTATTTCCTCTCAGCTATTTGAAGTTCCCAATGAAAAATTGTTCTTCATGGTACTATTCTTTCCAAATCCCCTTAACAAACTATTCATTCTCATAGTTTCGCTCTTGTATGCGATATATTTTAACATTCTATTTGATGTGGGTTTTGTGTATACTATTTAGCCCCACATAAGTGTCATTCTAATACTTGTTATATAAGTGGAAGGACACTTAATAATCATAGGAAAAGCATAGATGCTTGGAAACCCACATTAAATAGACTTTAACACCATGGATAATAAAACAAGTGACCTACAATAATGAACAGTTTGTTATGGGCAAGTGGATATTGATACAACACAAGAAAGCTATGTAACAGTCAACTCTTCAATTCAAAGTTCAAGCTACATTATTTGGAATTGAATATTATAGATAAAATAAAGGAGTTATAAAAGAAGTATTAGAAAAAAAGTTAACAATCATAGATAAATGGGACATGATAAAAAACCCACAATAAAGATATTAATACAAGATAACCAGTTTATGTGAGAGTTCATTTGTCAACTAAAATTTTTACCGACGTTCTTTGGTAGTCAACCCACATTAAATACAAGTGGTAAATCCAATGGGCTGCAATACCCAGTAAAAAATGGCTATAACACCACAGGATTAATTGAAAATTCAAGGTACATTACTTCCAATTAAATACTATAGTCAACTAGTGAAATTGTAAAATAGCTATTACAATAACACTTAACAACCACTAAACTCTTTTTATTTGCAAAATGTTTATGCTTTCATACTAATCCTTTGGATATGTATATATGTGATTAATCGTATGTTAATATGCGAGTGTTCCTATGTTAATGGCTATAATGCCAAAGGTGCACAGTGATAACTACAATCAAAAAATAAAGGGAAAAAAAATTGCTAACCCTGACCATATATTTTGACGAAGGAAAGAACATAAAATTGTAATTTCTCCATCCATACAAAGGCATAATCTCTTTGAAGTTTTGAAAACAAAGTGATTCTTTTTCTTTATGATTTTTTTAAAGATTTTTCATTATGATTTTAATGAACATGACATTTTAAAACTTTAATTTTTTAGTTTCCTTCCTTAAGGAGCTATAGATCTATTTTTTTCATTGCTTATCTTTTATACCAACAATTTTTTAGGGTTTTGATTACGCTCTTGTGTGATGATTTGTTACCTTATTTATTTTAATATTTCTCTTGTTATTTCTTGAACCTATCTTTGTTCCACCCTAGATGCCCTTATTTTGGCCTCTAGGGTTTACATTTCACAGTTATTTTAGATTTAATTATTGAATGATTTTTCTTATTTATATTGTGAACAAAGGGAAATAAAGTAGAAAACAAAGTCTCAAATATAAATATAAGAAACTTATACCTTTCCCCCCTTTGCATCTTTATTCAATTTGAAAGTGGTTGAGTTCCCAACTTTAGAATCCTTTTTTTGTATTGAAGTCCTCATGTTGCACACACACGGGCATGTGGTGTTGTACCTTGCATAGATGCCCCATTTTTCCTTATCAAAATAGGTATCCACCTTTTTTTCTCCTACTTTTCTTCTTTTCTTGATTTTGGATTATTTTATTTAGTTTCAAGTTTAAGCTTTTTCCTTGTCTTTATTTTTAGGAATTTTCCTTTTGTTAGACTTTTGGGGTTAGTCATCTCAACATGATTATAAAATAAAAACTAAAAATTTGATTATGTTGTAGACTAAGCTCTGTTGGGGGTTTATTGCATCACCTTTGTTATAATTTTAGAGTAGGGTAACCAAGTATAACCTCCAATTTTTTTGTAAACCTCAATGCCTAGGATGTGACATTGCCCTAACCTACCCCTCAACTTTGTAATATTGATAAATTTTTCAACTGTGTTCTTTTTCTTTCTATTCTCATTAGACTTGTTATTTTCTAACCTTTCTTTCATGTCTATGATCATTAGTTTGTGAAATGTGTTATCTTGGAGTGTTCACCCTCAAATTTTTCATCCAATGTATTCATGATTTACTAGGTAGGGAATACTCTTGGTCTATTAATGACAAGCTTGGTCTCATCTTCTTTATTTTTATTTTTTTTATTGTTTTCTTACATTGTGTGTCATTGTGAATTATGACACATTATTTTTTGGTCTAATTCATATTCATATTTATTTCACCCCTATTTTCACTAATCCCCATAGATTCTCTATCTATTCTTCCATTTTCACCCCCATTTGCATTGATTTCCATGCATTTTATCCCTACTTAAAAGCCACTACCTTCTCCTTGTAGATCATTTTTATTTGTGAGATTGATTTAGGTCAATCTAAAGAAACACACAAATTATCCTTGAATCATAAATATTTAAAATTATATTCAATATTTCATGCCTCGTTTGCTAGCCATTATGAACCAACTTAATACAAGTTTCATAAATAAAATAAAATTATGTCATGGTATTTAAAGACACTAAATATGCACTTTAACATAGGAAGGACTAGGCAGCAAAAGCCTATCACGGCCTCCTTCTTGCTAAAGAGGGTAGGGTGACTAAGTTATGGCTGGAAGGGGAATCCCTTAGTTATCAATTGTCTTTTGAAAGTGAATTTTTTTGTCATGGTATATATTACATATCATAGAGGATTCCATTGCTATTATTGGTTCCTTTAATTATTATAAAATCTCACATGTCTTCCATGAGAAAAATATTCTTGCTGATGGTTTTGTGAATGTGGGTGTCTTCTCTCATAAATGTTGGCATTCCTATGACGCCATCCTCGCTAATCTCCAAAGTATCATTTATCATGATAAATTGTCTTGTCATGGTGGCGGTAACCTTGGGAGTTAATTTTTTATTATGTTGGCTTCATCTCCTCTCGATATGGTTTCGGAGTATAGATTTTAGAGCCCATATGAGTAATAACTACATATATTTTAAAAAATAGTTCATGGAATTGGTAATTATAGTTGGGTGTACTCGCACTATCAAGTTTACATAGATTAAGGGGGCATTTTAGCCCTGATTTTGGATTGTTCTCTTAGTTTTTTCTTCTCATTAGAACAAGGAAAAGGTTGAAAAGAGGGTGTCTCTAGTTGAAAAGGATGGAGATCATTGCAAACATGAGCCTCTTTCCTATGAAGCATTTAGTGGGAACACGGTTGTGTGTGACCATCTATAGAAACGAGGCATTGTCCCTTATTTGATTAAATTGCATGGGTTTGATTCTAAGGTTACTAAGGTGTTTTTTAAGGGGTGGAATCATAAAATGTTACACTACTCGAGTGGGTGGAGGTGAATGTTACTGAAGGTTTAATTGCTAAAATCACAGTATTACCCATGAAGGGTAAGAAATTTTATAGAGATCATGGAGTTTGTAAGTGCTCTTTGGCCAGTTTACTCAATGGCAAGGAATGAGATAAGCTTAGGAGTATGGGAAGTGGAGGGTATGACCATTCTTCCACTAATCCAATGTGGAGATATATGGCATTAGAAATCATGAAATTTTCCACTCTTGATGGTATGTATTATGTTATCTATGGATACCATTTTATGTTCTTAAATCATTTTAGACACAATATTTTGGTATTGTTTCTCTACTATTTGCTCCTCTCCATGGAATATAGCATAGAAGATCATAGAAAAATCCTAGAAAATCTATTCTCCATGAGGGTCTCATGAATCTTATCATTGATAATATCAAATTGAATTTTATTCTTGAAATCTTGAAGATTTACAGTGGTCATAACTTGGTAAGGGGTTAGTGCCTTGTTATGAAACAGGGGAATCAATAGAGGAATGGGATGGAGATTATGAGGAGGATGGATCTGATGCATTGGATTCATTGGATAAAGATGGTAAGACTGTGAAGAACCATGATTTTGAGGTTTCTAACTCTTGGTTGAAAGGTTATGAGACTTGTTGGCAACACAAGGGTAGACAACTCAGAGGGGGGGTGAATCAGTTGTCACATAATTTAAAACTTATTAACTTTGTTAACCCTTATTCTCAAATCTAATTAATAACCATGAAATCACAAATCAAAAAGACATAAAAAACACACATAACAACAAGATTTTTGCATGGAAAACTTGTTAGGGGAAAAATCACGATGGAGGTTAATCCATAAGTTTATACTTTGTTAAAATTATAACAAGAATAAATGGGAATGCACATGCATTTAGGCACACTACTTAGAGCTCACTGTTCAAATACAAGGGAACACTCAATGGCTTATAGAAAAATTCAGATTAAATCCATCCGAAGAATTTGAACTCAAAAAGTATCATCTGCTAATGCTTGATTACAGTTTTGATTAAGCACATGAACACTTCTTCACTTTTCTTAAATCTTCTTCACACTTTTCTCTACCTTCAAATGATATAATATTTATTCGCACTTAGCACTCGCACACTTCACATCATGCATACCTCAAATGAGATTAAAAATTGCTCATATATATCAACCACAAGTAATTACATTGCTTCATGTTAGCTTGAAGAAAATAATAGAATAAATGCAAATTGCTGGCCCAAAACAATAAAGATTATTAATGTGAATCTACCAAGGTCAGCCAAAACATAGTAGTGACCCAAAAAAAATTCCTCGAACACAAAACACCTTCAAATATTTTTCCTCAAATATCCACAACATGCTTCAATCACCCTTTTGGTCATGAACATGAAAAATATGAACACGCAAGAGAAAATCATTGACTGCGAGCATAGAAATCAATGTGGATGTGCAACAAAAATAGAGCACAATCTAGAAACATCTAAAAACACTATAGGAACATATGGAAAAACTTAGATTACCAAAATCACATTATATTCTTCTAGGAACACTAGTTGCAGTAACAAAATAACTGTCGAAACACTGAATCTCATAAATTGCTCAAATATTCATGTGCACCTCTAAAAATTTTGATGGATAAACTAGATAGAATTGAAAAAAAACCTTTTAATCTATAACTTCTCACTGTCAACATACTGCACTATCCATCATACTTATCTTCCCTACTACAGAGACAACCTATAGGTTATTTTATTACAATTTTCTCAATATCCTCAAAATATATAGTTTTAAAGACATTAATGCTAATAGTGCTGACATCAATGACAACCACATATCAGCAACTCAAACACAACGTCCAACAATCTCTCCCTTTGGCATTGATGGCAACACATGATGTGAAAAACACCATCAACATAATGAACTTTAGCACTTAGTCCCCTTTAGGTTCTCACTCTTCTATTTAGATAATTTCTTCTTCTAGATTTTCACATTGCTCTTCTCCTCCTTGATTCTTCAATATTTTTTCACATGACTCTTCTCCCTATTTTACATCAATGAAAAAGATACACATGCTCTTGTAGACACCTAAAAATGACCAAGACCTGCAAGCACTATTTTACCACTTTTCGTCAAGGCATAATTTAACATTTGAATTATGTCCCTAACCCACATTCAACTATTAATTAAATAATTCATGATTATTTAATTAATTCATAAACTTTCATTCTTCATGATTATTAAATAAATAAATCTTATTTATTTAATTTAATATGTCACTAATTGTTAAAGTCTTCTAATAATTAAATAAAGTCATTAATTTATTTAATTAATCCTTATCATTAATATCCTCCTGATTATTAAATGAATATATTTAAAATATATTTATTTAATGTGTCACTAATTCCTAAATCCTCTCTTAATTAAATAAATTCATTTATTTATTTAATTAATTAACTACTTCTTCTAAATTAAATAATTATTTTAATTATTTAATTATGGCATGTGACATTTCTATATTTTTAAATAAAACAAATCATTTAAAAATATCTCACATACTTAATTGATTCTTCATTTAGTAATTAATTTCAAAAATCAATTACTAATTACCTCACAAAATCTTCTATTTTGAATTAATTTAATTCAAAAGGGAAATATTCTTCTACAAATCAAGTAATTTCCAAAATTATTGATTTTCTAAAATCTCATCCTCTTGTCTTCTGATTTTTACTAATTTCATCTCCACTGTCACATTCAGTCTGGATTTAATTCATTTAATTAAATCTTATTTACACCTATGGGTATTTTTCCCTAACCCTAATTGAGGTTGCCTTATTGAATCTTGACCTTTGATTCTAGGGTATTCCTCAATCTCTCATCTTGTCCGTCCATTCAAGATTGCATTTTCTATAAAATGACAATCTTGATCTCATTTTCGGATCCATGATCATTTGCTTGAGATACTTTTACTATAGGCATTCTAGGCTTTTACTTATTTTACTATTTGCATAATAGGAATAACATTCTACATTGCAATAGTTTAGATTTCAAATCCTTCAAAGGCATTGGCTAGGGCTAGACATTATAGGATTGCTCACAAATCTGAGGGCATCATACTATTACAGCAATCCCAAGAAGGTATAATGGAAGTGAAGCATGGAGGAGAGAAGACATGGGTGAGATCTATCTAATTCATCTCTTTTCTTGTTATTTCTCTATTGTATTCCATTATTTGATTTATATTAACTTGCAGGTACAACTAATGGTTTGTTGATGTTTGCAGGATATTTTAGATCATTACATTGGTGAACCGACATTCCAACACACCCTTTTTTTTGCAGGTTTTGGCTTCAAACATTTTTTTGTAGGTCCAGTACGAAACGACGCATTCGCCCTGTCACATCGCATTTGCAATCACGAGCGATGCATCCACTTTGTTGCACCACATACGAGTCTTCCAGAGACGCATTTTCCCGGTCGTGACGCATTTGACAGAACTGAGCTGCAGGTAACTGGTAATCTTTGTTTTTCCTTTTGATCATTATTGTAATTTGGATCCGACGCATCCGCGGCCAGAATTTCATGTTTTCTTTCATTTTTGGCATTTAAAAAGAACCAACCCTAGGATAGTCATATAAAGTTCAATTTACCAATCCTAGGATAGGCAATTTAAGTGGAATTTATCAATCTAGGGTAGCCACCAAACTTTTATTTTGGTTAAAAATGAACACCATGTCTGTGTGAAGCAATATCTTCACTTAGATTATTAGTTTGGGTTTAAAATTGAACAATATTGTTTTATGTGTTTTGGATAATAGGCATATGCTCTCCCCTTTATTGGGTGATCAAAAAGCTAGACCTATCCTTTCTTTCATACTTATGCATTTACTATTTTCATACAACCTTTAGAAGGCCTGTCGTAGTGGAAAAAAGTACTCACCCTATGGGAACGACCTAAGTGGGAACACCTAAAGCCAAGGTTTCCAACCCACTATAATCAAAAGCAAGTTGTTGATGAAAATCCAACTTAACAGTAGTTGACAGGATAACCATCCCCAAAGCCTTTGTTCTAAAGGTTGGGAGGTCTCTCGAGGGAGTATATCCATTGTCACACTGAACAGAAAGACTTACTAAGAACCTAGTGTAGTAGCCAGCCGTGTCAGTAACCAGACATCCTTTCAATCATGGTGCAAGGGGAGGGAAGAATCTCCCCCCAAGACACTCACCATATAATCACCACAGATTGTTTGCTCAGGGGATTCATTATCCACCTTCATCACCTTGAGTACGCACCTAGAAAAGACAAAAACATGGGCGCCCTATAGGGGGTGACAAGGCTATGTGAGTCGACGTGATTTTAAGATGTGGGTTGTGATTGCGAGGATGAACCACTTGACTTTTAAGAGTGAGTCTATTTGAACAAGCATTTCATATTTTTGATTTTTGTGTTTGCCAAGAACTCTTAAAAATCTTCAAACAAATTACAAAATCACAAATCTGGATCACAAAAACTAGTCGAAAACTACAAACTATATTCAGGTTTTTCACTAAAACTGCATATTATGACGCAAGCACTCTGCTGCACCACATTCGACATCTGAAAAACCGCATTCGCTCTGATGAGCTGCATTTGAGCCATCAGGAGCCACATTCGCTCTGTCAAAATGCAATCAACAATTACAGAGCCGCATTTGCAATCAGTGAGCCGCATTCAGTTAATTGAGCCGCATTTGCCAAACATAAACCCGCATTTGCAAAATAGTGTCACAATCGACACTTCCAGAACCGCATTCAATTCTGTTAGCCGCATTTGCTCTGTCGTAACGCATTTGCCAGAACTTACAATTGATTTCTCATTGTCAAAAACAAAAAGTCCACAACTTGTCTGAAATCCAATCAAGTCTTCCTTCACTGTTTCAAGTCAAACCAAACTCTAAATTGCTCAACTATCATTAAACATTACATTTTTAGATACCATCTAGCCCATTAGATTGCATTGGTAGCTTCACCATTTCCTTAGACACTCACTTTTGCAGATTTTAGGAGTTGACTTTTATCATTCATTGTCCAAACTTTATATTCAATAGTAGATTATCATTGGACCCAATTACCTTGTCACTTTGTCAATCATTTTGTGAATCATTTCCCACTCAATAGTCTAGTGCGGAAATTTCACTTTGTCCTATTTATAGTCCTTCCACGGTCCATTGGTTTTCCAAAATTGAATCATTGCAAAAACTTTGTTTGCCCAAGTTTGTCCTCTTTAGATCTCTCATTAGTAAGTACATCTTAGGATCATTTAGTGCATATCATTTGGCATCTCCCCTTAGTGTCACACCACTTGCATTCACAAGCCTTTAGTCTTACTTGCATTCATAACATCCTTTAAAAAATCCAAAAAAATAGTCTCATACTTAGATCATTTTCTCCATCATCCCAAGTTGAGCAAAAATTTGTATAGTTGAAACTAGACTACAGAAAAAGAAACGACTTATGGATTCTTTTAGACAAGACCCCAACTTTCTTGAGTTCACAACTGGCATGGACTCATTTCCCAATACAATGAATAAACCTTGTTTTGACATGGAAAATTCCACAATCAATCCTTTTAGTGAGATGAACATACCATCATCTCCCTCACATATTTTTGAACCATTTATCCGACGGGATCAAAATGGGGATGTCTTTGAAGAAGACATATTAGCTGCTGCTCAACATCCAAAAGTTGATGCTTTTGTAGAAGAAGTAGTCTTAAATGACTCTTCTAGATTCCTAGCTATGCTCCTTGACCAAGGGGCTAAGTTACCAAAGGGATTTGACCTTAACACTCTTAGAGCAACTTCTCCCACTCCAACATCATACAATTCCTCCATGGGAGAATCCTCATAGAATGTCATCAACACACTCAATTCTACCTCCCTTGGTCATACCACTACCACAACCAATACAACATCTATTGGGGGATCATCTTCCCAAACCAACACCACATCACAATCCATCCCCCAACAAACATCCACCATTTCTTCACAAACAATGGGGACAACCACATCAAACCTCTTTGGAACTACATCTAGTTCCATGAGTACATCAACAAACCTACTATTAGGTTCTTCAAGTGCCATTGCAACCAACTCATCTAACCCATTTGGGAGAAATAAACGAAGAGTTTTCATCCAAGGCACCCAATCCACTTCATCACAAGTCAATACCAGCATTCCTATGACCCAAATCACCAACACTCCTCAAGGTCATAATCTTTTAGCTGGGCAAGGCAATCAAGGCATGCAATCATATACTCCATTTGGGCATCAACAAGCTCAAAATCAACAAGGCACTCCATTCTTCACTCCATTTGGAAATCAACAAGGTCAAAACCAGCAAGGTCCTCAAATCCAGTCCAATATGGCAGGATATCATATTCCCACTTATGCTTCTCAAGTCTATACGCAGCAGCACATCCCTCATCAAAATACTCATTTCCAACAACCGCCTAATCACAACAATCATTTTTCTCACCGGCAACCCATTCCCAATCAACACATCTCACAACATTTGGGGAATCAAATTGCCTCCACCACCAACATAGGCGATGCTACCAACCATCCAATGGTAGAAGCACTCACTCACCAACTCGCTGCTCTTCAAACACAAGTGGAGACCTTGCAACAATTCAATAAAAATTCATACATGTCACATGACTTGTGTCCTTATCCGTTTGACACAACTTTATATATGCCACCATTTCCTCATGGATATGTGGTCCCTCATTTTCCCAAGTATAAAGACAAAACAAACCCCCTTGAACACATAAGGGAATTCACAACTAGTTGTATTGACATTGCTTATGAGAAAACTTATCTCATGAGACTCTTTTCTAGAAGTCTTGGAGGTCATGCACTAGAATGGTTCTCACTCTTGCCTAAGGGAATAAAAACTTGGGACGAACTGGCAAACAAGTTTGTCGAAAACTATGCTTACAATATTGACACAGACATTGACATCACCTCCTTATGCAAACTTACCCAAGAGGATGCAGGAGAGACTTTCATTCCATTCTTTCAAAGATGGAGAACCTTAGCAAGTAGATGTCTTGTAGAAATACCTGAAAAGGAGAAAGTAACCATGTTTGTACAAAATCTCCTTGGTCCACTAAGGTATGGATTACAAGTCCATTGTTGCACCACTTTTGTTGACCTTGTTGAAAAGGGTGTTCAATTGGAGAAATCCTTGATTGCTAAAGGTGAATTGAAATATGGTGGCAAAACCATCAACACAGCCACCAATAATAACCCAAGTAGCTCAAACAGCAAAAACAAATACTGGGTTAAGAACAAACACATCACAAGTGACAGAGTAGTTGATGCAAAAACCGTCAATGCAATAGGTCATGTACTCACAATCAAAGGAGTACACAATGAAAACGCACCTGTAACTACACTGACACCAACTGCCAATGCTCTTCAAAACAATCATGTACAATCAAATCAAAGGCAGTTGTGTCAACCACGACAATTCCAAAAATGTACATACACCCCTTTGGGTGAACCTATCGAAACTGTCTTAAAGAAACTTCTCCAAAATGGCATCATAACGCTGGAGGAGCCGAAACCAGATGACCCTAGTCAATTCAAGCCGTCATGGTGGGATGATAGTTCATTTTGTGATTACCACCGTGCCAAAGGGCACAAAACTTCCTCTTGTTGCCAATTGCAAAATTTGGTGCAAGACCTCATAGAAAACCACACCATTGAGTTGGGTGGTCAATCTTTTACATCCAATGCAGATCATACCATACACAAGAACCCACTGCAGGATCATGGTAAGGCTTCCTCGTCTGGCACCAAGCATACAAACAACCAAGCCAACCATATTCGCCTGGCTTATAATACTACTCGTCCTGCATATAGTTATCCTGATGGCACTATTATTAACAATCTCTGCACTGCTAATGAAGATGAATCTGTTAATACCATCAACATCAAAAGAGCCCCAAAATGCAATGTGACTACATGTAAAGGCAAGGTCACTATCCCAGGTCCTTCTACCCATCAACCAAAGATCACCATACCTGGTCCCTTCGCTAGACAATCCACCCCAAAATCGGACTTCAACATTGTTGAGCAATTAAATAAAACACCTACTCAAATATCCATTCTTGAACTACTCCGTATTTCACCCACGCATAAGGCAATCGATAAAGTACTGCAAGAGTCATCCATCCCAACCAACATCAATGTCAACCATTTTGAGACCATGGTCAGATACCTGAATTCACCTCACCATATCACCTTTTCAGACAACAACTATTCCTTACCCAAACCATCCCACAATGATGCCCTTCACATTGAAGTCTTTGTCCACAAGCATAAGGTTCAACGAGTTCTAGTAGATGGCGGAGCAGGATTGAACATCTGCTCTCTGAAATTGGTCAAAGCTCTTGGTTTTTCTGAGGCATGTGTAGATGCTAGCAAAAGCATCGTCATCAAAGCATATGATGATGAACGCACTTCTAAAGGCATTATTGCAATTCCACTCCAAGTGGGACCGGTCATCATAGATACCACATGCTAGGTCCTGGATCATGATATCCACTATAATATATTACTTGGTCACCCTTAGATTCACGCTTTAAAGGAAATTCCATCCACATACCACCAGTGCCTCAAATTCCCTTTTGATGGAACCGAGATCAAAATCCCCAGAGATCTTGATACGTTCCAATACTGCACCAACCTGCGAGCCACTACTGAGTACCAAGTACCCATCAATCGGGAGGCCTCATCTTCCACCACATCCAAATACGTTGACCCATCAACACTCACGAAATCGTCCATTCCATCACCTTCTACCACACCATCTTCATCGACGTCCATCCCAAGTAAAAACTTTCAGATCCAGGACCTTGGTTGTGGAGAGTTCAAATTGAACACGGCTTACTGTATAACCACAATACCGAAGCCACCAAAAGTCTACGGTAGACCTTGTTTTGCAATTGAGCCCAAAGTAACTTTCAACGTTCCACCAAAAAGTGTTTTTACACGGTGGGGCGATATGGGTAATGAAGTCATTATTGACATGGATAACTAGATCTACAAAGACCCAATAGAGTTATCTCCACTACCGCTACATCTCTATGGCAAAGGATATGATATATGCAAAGCCTAAGGTTTCGATGGCACAAGCGGCCTTGGAAAGAACAGTAATGGAAGAAGGGAACCTATCATCATAACGGCAAGACCACGATACATAGGGCTAGGGTTCGACCAACTCAGAACTGACGATCAATGTATCTATGAATTTTCAAGTAAGGATGTAATGGCAACAGAAAGTGTCAGGACAAGCGAAGAATCCCTAACCGAAACAGACTCAAATGAATGGGAATGGGATCTGACAAAACCATCAGTGACTATGACATTGATGAACTATTCTTGGAACCTGGCCAACCTTCCTTTGAAGAACGATTCCGCCAACAATATAACATTGACCCTATTGACCGACATTCTAAAGACAAGAAATGGGTAAGCATTCCTTGGAATCCAGAGGAACACAACGTGTCATCAGCAATACCTGAATCACCCCACCCCATTCCTGAGCCCACCCATATCTGAGCCCATTATCCATACTTCTGAAATACCTACCACTAGTCACGATGTTGATAATTTCATCCCATATTATGATTTTGAATTTGATTTATCTGACTCAGAGTATGGACCATCCATTGCATCAGACACAGAAGTGGAAATTGACAACTTTTCCTTTACACTTGAGGCATCAATTTTCACACTTTCCGCATCATCCCCATCCTTACCAACACTGACGATGGAATCCCCCTTGTGTACCCACAACTAATCGACTAGGACCAACAAGATCCACCAGTGATGGACATATTTCAGAATGATAAGGCAATTGCAGAATTCATGGGACTAAGAGATGGTATTCCATGGGGAGATCACAAAACAAGATTCTCCATTGATCTAGATTGTGCAGCTTACTTCGGGGAGATTGTGCAATCCTCCAGTCGCAAAAATACAAAAAATAAAAAGGAAAAAGAAATGCCTTTAGGTGAAAACCGCAAGGCACCTTCTGGCAGTAAAATAGTAAAAACAAAGGATGCATCCGAAGGTGAAAACCTCTCTGAGGCGCCTAAGGATGGAGGATTGGACTTTCTCCTCGTAACACAGGAAAAATCAGCCATGCTCATTAAGGATACAACAGAAGTTAACATAGCTACACCAGAGAATCCCAAAATGATTCTCTTGGCCGCATCATTATCAGATGAGGAAAAACCTGAGTTTACACAATTCTTCACAGAGAGAAAAATTAACTTCGCATGGTCATATGCTGACATGCTAGGACTGGATCCCAAATTGGTTCTACATCATTTGCCTTTAATCCCAGGAATCAAGCTGGTTAAACAAAAACTATGCAAGATGCATCCACAAATTGCATTACTTGTCAAGGCGGAATTAAAAAAGTTACTGGATGTTGAATTCATAAGGTCAATTGATTATGCGGATTGGATATCAAACATTGTTCCTATTACCAAGCCGAATGGACAAATCCGTATTTGCACGGATTTTAGAGATTTGAATAAGGCTTGCCCAAAGGATGATTTCCCTCTACCAAACATAGACATGTTTGTTGACCTCACAGCAGGATATGAGATGCTATCTCTCATGGATGGTTTTTCAGGCTATAATCAAATCAAAATTGCAACAGAGGATCAACATAAAACAACATTCACTTGTCCTTAGGGAACATACTGTTGGAATGTCATTCCTTTTGGCCTAAAGAATGCAGGTGCTACATATCAGAGGGCTATGACAACAATCTTCCATGACATGATGCACATTCTAATGGAAGATTATGTGGATGACCTATTAGCAAAATCTTTGACAAGAAAAGATCATCTCAAAGTCCTAGACAAAATCTTTAGACGGCTTGAGGATTACAAGGTTAGATTGAACCCAAAGAAATGTGTTTTTGGGGTCACTTCAGGCAAGTTGCTAGGATACATAGTTTCAAGACGAGGCATTGAGGTTGACCCAGCAAAGGTAAAAGAAATTCTGGACATGCCTCCACCAAAGGGAATCAGTGAGTTGTGCACACTTCAGGGCAGATTGCAGTCTATTCACCATTTCATTGCACAGTTGGCAGACAAGTGTCAACCATTCCAATATCTACTATGCAAAAGCAATCCTTTTGTATGGATAGATAAGTGCAACATAGCCTTTGACCAAATAAAAGAATATCTATTAACACCACCAGTTTTAATGTCGCCTATTGAGGGCAAACCATTGATCCTATATGTCACTGCAACGACAAATGCACTGGGGGCATTATTGGCGCAAAATGACCATGAAGAGAAAGAAAGAGCCATATATTATATCAGTCGCACACTAATTGGATATGAGCTCAATTACACAACTATTGAAAGAGCATGCCTTGCAGTTGTTTTCGCAGCATAAAAACTTAGACACTATATGTTGAGCCATCAAACACATTTAGTGGCAAAGATTGACCCATTAAAATATCTTCTGAGTCGAGCAGCATTGACAGGTCGTTTGGCAAAATGGGTCATGATATTAAGCGAATATGACATACAGTATGTAAAGTGCAAGGCTATAAAAGGTCAAGTCATAGCAGATCAATTAGCTGATGCACCAATCTAGGCCACTCATCCTCTGATAATTGATTTTTTGGATGAGTCTATTTTTCACGCAGAACCAGCTCTACCATGGAAATTATACTTTGATGGATCCCACACTGGTCACGGCTCAAGAGCTGGCATATTATTTATCACACCACAAGGGGATTCAATTCTTAAATCATTTCAGATTGCTTTCCCTTGTACAAATAATATTGCAGAATACGAGGCATTGGTCACAGGTCTTAAGATAGCAATCAAATGGAAAATTCAGACATTGCTTGTATTCGGAGATTCTCAATTGGTCATCAATCAAGTGAATGATGACTATGACACAAAAGATGAGAAGTTGCTTCTCTACAAAAGAATGGTGGATAGTTTCTTGATGTATTTCAAAATGATTGCATTTGAACAAATCCCGAGGACACAAAATAAAGCAGCCGATGCAATGGCTACCATTGGATCTCTCCTAGACATCCCTAAGAATGTGTCACAATTTGAATTCTTAGTGGAACAGTTGCTGATGCGTGCATACGATATTCCAGAGTCTGAAATGGTGTGCGAGATTGTTGGTCCCAGTTCGCCTTGGTATCAAGACATATATGACTATCTTAAATCTCAAACCCTCCCACCCAACCTATCTAACAACCAAAGAAAATATTTATCCAAAAAGCGGCCAGACATACCATCGCCAGTGACACCTTATACCGCCATGGCTTTGACAACACCCTTCTTCGTTGTCTCGACATTGATGAAGCCCAAATGACCTTATGAGAAGTACATGAGGGTATATGTAGATCTCATTCGAGTGGTCCAACCTTAGCTAGGAAAGTTACCAAACTGGGATACTACTGGCCGACATTGGAAAAAGATGCTCTTCAATTTGTCAAAACATGTCGAAAATGCCAGGTGCATAGTGACCCGATTCATGCACCTGCACAAGAATTAAGACCGATCACTTCTCCATGGCCTTTTGCACAATGGGGACTCGACCTCGTAGGTAAGATCCATCCATCCTCTTCTAATGGCCATAAATTCATAATCACCACCACTAAGTATTTTACTAAGTGGATTGAAGCCATCCCTCTCACTTACATCACCGGTAAACAAATATCCAAGTTTATCCTGAATTACATCATTTGATGGTATGGTGTCCCACAATCCATCATCACAGATAATGACAGTCCATTAAAAAATTAGGACGTTCATGAACTCTGTGAGCGATTCCACATCCAACACCAGTTTTCCACTCCATACTACCCACAAGGTAACGGCCAAGCTGAGGCATCCAACAAAACAATTCTTTGCATTCTGAAGAAGACCGTCAACGACGCTGGCCAAGATTGGCACCTACAACTCAATCCTGCTTTATGGGCCTATCGTACCAACATCCGTACCCCCACTAGAGCCACTCCATTTTCCCTAGTCTATGGATCTGAGGCCATATTACCCATCAAGGTCAAAATTCCTTCTCTCCGAGTCTCTTTGAAAGGAATGATTGATGATGAAGAGTATAGACATACTCGTCTCCATGAGCTAGAAATGCTACAAGAAAGATGGAAAAATGCCTTAAATCATCTACAGGCATATCAAAATCGTCTCTGCCGAAGTTATAACAAAAGAGTCATGGTGCGAAAGTTTGAAATCGGTGACTTGGTTCTCATGCAGAACCCCAAAAATCAGGCGGACCATGAAAAACCTGGTAAGTTTGAGGCTAATTGGCTTGGTCCTTATATCATTACTGCCACATTTGGTTTCAGAGCTTATCAGTTGGCCACACCTAATGGAGAACAACTAACAGAACCCATCAACAGTTTACACCTGAGAAAGTTCTACACATAGCATCAGAGAGCTTGGCTAAAAACCTACAAAATACAAAAAAATAGAAAAATAGAAAAAAATTGTCCCTTGATGAAAACCTGGCAAACAGGTGTCTTGGTGGCACCAAAAAAAGTCGAAAAATGGCAAAAATAGTAAAAAAAAAGGAATTCATCCAATAGTGAAAACCTGGCAAATAGGCGCTTTGGATAAGTACCATGGTGAAAACCTGGCAAACAGGTGCCATGTGTAGTCGATCATTGCTTCACCATCTACTGTTACTCAAATTGACCTTTACCCATTTGTCATAATCACAAAGGCCTGACACATTCACGACATCCGTCCTAAGTCCTGTCAATTCCGACCATGGTTAACATTTGGTTGACATCATTCCTTGCATATCCTTGCCTTTACCTTGCATCTAACTATCTCCATATCATTGAACTTGGGTATTCCCTGACCTATCTAGGGGCAAGAACTTTATCATGTAACTGCAGTGGGTACCGCACATGATCCTACATTCTCAAAAAGTCCTGAAAAAATCATAAAAAATCTGAAATAGTCCTAAAAATCTGAAAGCACCCTGAGAAAATACAAAAACATCCAAATCAATGTCAAAATCCAAAATCAAAGTCAATCTGATTAATTCAATCGATCATGTCATTTCAATCTTCGTCTTTGTCCAAACTACGTTGTCTCTGCGCATTTGCTATGTAGGCAAGATTCATCTCCGAATCCCCGAGACATTAGGTCAGTCCTTCTAGGTTTGTCGCAAAATAAATCATGATTCAAACTTCTGTCCTTTGGACAATGTCATTGGTCGTGTCGAACTACGAGGTCTCTGAGTGCACGACGTAGGCAAGGCCATCAATCGATGGACCCCCGAGGCCGCACTAGGTCAGTCCATTAGGGTTCATGGCACAATATTTTCACACACGTCAAGCTATCTTCAAATCAAACTCTCTTCGAATCAATCGAATCTTATGTCAATCTTGAATTACTAGTCTATCAGAAATCTATCTCGTCAGAATACTTTCAGTCAATTCAGCATGTCAAAATCATATCAAAACGGTTTATCATGGCAAAGCTTTAAGTTCTGGTTCAAATGTGTCCTTCTGAAAAGCAACTCTTGTCAACTTCTTTATGCTTTTGGATGTGTCCTTCCTAAGCATCATCATCATCTGGCATTTTGATGGATTCTCCTAACTCCGAGAATCGATCTCCTAGATATCAACGTCATTCATGTTGTGTCCTTCCTGAATTTGATATCGCCCGACACTTAAAACAACACCTAACATTAAAACACTTGGCAAACACTTGGCAAACTTTTTTTTGTCTTTTGATAATAATCATGATATTAGTTCCTTATGTCCTAGGAACCACGACATATCATGATGATTATCCTTGTCTACTTATCACTCTACTATTAGTTTCTCCACGATGTCCTGACTTCAGGATTTAGAGAAGCAACGACATAGTATGATGATTTTACTATTTTTTGTTTACTATCATGTGGCTAGTTTCTCAAGGATTTCCTATCATCAAGATTTAGAGAAGCAGTGACGTCTCATGATTGGTTGGTTTTTCTAGTGGTTGATCATGATAAAGTGACTAGGGGCAACTGTGTTCCTTGCATGATTCATGATCATCCTTGTCTGCGACCGTTGATCTACGTGATGGTTCGACCTTGCACACTATTGATCTATGTCATATCATAGTGTTTGTCGACCATCATGACATTTTCGCCCAATGATGATTAAAGAGCAACAACTAGAATAGCACTATAGCAAATCTTTTGAAGGATTTTTATTTTTTTCACACTAACATGCATATCTTTCTTCGCACTAACATCCATCTTCATCTTCTCTTCTCTCGTTCTCTAACGATATCCTGTGACATACAAAAACAAAGTTGCATACATAATGGCATGATCATTTCATATTCACATCTGCATATATCAAATACCACAATTCACATTGCATAAACATTATCATTTGCATCCATTCATAAAACCATCATTTGCATCAACATATAAGCATCATAAATAAAACATTTACATCAACATATAGGAATTACATTATCACAACATTACACAATGCATACATACATCCCTAATCGCATTCATAAACATAAGCATAGATACATCTCATAGCATCATTAAAACATCACATAAGCATCTCATAAAAACATAGAATACCATAACACATTACATCATATAGGCCACATCAAAACTGCATTGCATATATAATCTCAAAAAAAAAATGTTATGTCACAAGATAGAGTCAAATGATATCCCAAAAATAGAGCTCACAGGCTCGAATATCAAAATATACATAGGTCTAATACAAGTCCTAGGATGGCCCTCCTCCATCTTGTGGAGGTGCATGGCGAGGTGACTGTGCCTGATCAACCACATGAAAGGTGACCTAAATAGAAGGGGTGTCCTGTGTCTGACTCTGTGACCCTGAGGGATCGGTAACGGGAGGATGACTCTGCTTTGCCTGATGTCCTGATGACACTGATCTATGTCCATGCTCTAATCTATGGCTGTGACCTGATGAATGCCTGTGTGAGCTATGTGATCTATGGCCCGATGACTGCCCTGATGTAGTTGACCCCCCAGCACTGGTATGACTATTACTGTGTGACCTGCTATTGTGTGTCCGACTACCACTACCTAT
>VCHN02003619.1:0-13753 GCA_007115665.2 Sequoiadendron giganteum | reverse complement strand
TAAAGTGTGTGTCTCTTTGATGAAATATTTGTACAAGTGACATGATCAAATCCCTTCTAAAATAAGTGATCCCTTGTTTTTCTATAACTATCTTCTTTCCAGACTATAATTATTGACTGTCGACTAGGAAGTATAGCATGCACATCCACTCAATTGTAATTCCTACAACTCTAGACCAACGACCCTTATAGATTCCAACTCCTTTTTGAGATCTGTAAAATCCACATTTAATGAAAGCTAACACTAATACAAGAGTTGAAAATGTCGAAAGATAATCCACGCCACAATATGAAGAGATAAATATGTGGTCAACATAGAGAGATAATGACGATTTCTATAGACTGTCACAACATGAAGAGATGAATTCATGAAAGCCACCCTCTTTTCTCATTCTATGATACACCATTAAGAGATAAAGCCACCAAAATCTATAGACTGACAGACTTGTCATCTATAGACTGAGGTATATGGTTGATATGAAGAGATAAAGACGAAATCTGTGGGTGAACACCGCTGCTCCAAGAGTCATAATATCCCATCCATGTTATAGCAATAAATGATATGTTCAAGCAGAGGCACAACAAAGGTATGTGAGAAAAAAAAAAAAGAAAGGACGCATAGATAAGCTAGGAAAGTTGTTGATAGTATGCGCCAAAGGATGTGGTCTTATTGAATGTAATAATTGCAATATATATACAAAATGTATTTTGTTTCCTCTGGAATGGCGCCCACAAAGAACATTGGAACTCTTCAAATTGAGTGAATGATATACCTTTACTACCTCGAAATGAATTAGTTGTATGTTTTTGGATCTTTCTCCCAAAAGTTGGTTTTTTTGAATGGCGGACTAGATATCTGTAGAAGCTATGACTAAAGGTGTCGATAATGAGTAAGGATGGTTGTATTAAATCTCAAGAGAAAAATGAATGGTTGTGGTGAAGTAAATGGGTATGTGTAGGATCACGATGGGCAAAAAAGTGGTGATATGTAAGTGATATGATGGCCCATGTGGCTGACAAAATTTTTTTTACCCAAAATTGATGAAACGAAAAGGGTTTTTAAAGGAGATTCTCAACTTTCCACCAATATAAATTATTCTTTACTTTGAATTTAATAAATAATTATTATTCATTTTCTATTTGAATTATGACTAAAGTCTTGATTGATAGGCTGATTGAAAAACATATATAGCTTTCAAACACTATCACATTTTTTGAATCTGAAACATGTGTCACATTCTATGCTTCACATACTATAGGATGTAAAAAAATAAATCATGGAGTTTTGACCAAGTTAAGGTGGTTAGACATACGAGTTTTAATATTTTAAAAAGTTGTAATAAAAAAATCATAATTAATAATTTACATGGAAAAAAATTACAAAAAAATATGCATCACATCGGGACATGAGTCATCTAATTATATCTAAAATATTATAAAAAAAATATTATCATTTTATTGTGGTTAGGGTGGCCAAACAGACACCTACTTCTTATTTTTTCTCTGAAATTTAAGTTCTATTGCATTGAAATTTCAAAATTTTCATCAAATAGATTTAAAATAAAATAAAATAAACCTAGTATTTTAGAAAGTACATTCAATTTGTTATAAATTTTATTCTTACATATTTTTGAAATAATATAAATAATTTATTCAAATATTTACATCAAATTGCCTAACTCTAATTTTCTAAATTTTCATCACCACTTAAGGGCCTATTTTTTCCATGATGATCCTACACATACCCAAATACATTATCCCATCTAGGCTCTTAAACAACATAGAAAAATTGGTAAAATAAAAGATGAAGCCTTAACTCAACTCAATGCAAAATGTCAAGAGCATGGAAGCTCATATCAACAAAGCATCAAACCTATAGCTATCAAGAATTTTGAAAATTTAGCATTATATTTTATACTTAAAGGCCACATGACACAAAGAACTCAAAACATGGAGTAATGCAGCTCTAAAGCACCTCAGCCACTACCTTCTGAAAGCTCCTTCAAACATTGTGAGAATGATACATTGTAGAGCAGCTTCTGACAAGTCTTCAATGAATTTACACAACCACGTTACAATGCCCAACTTGATCCTTCTTTTGCATAAGTACTGTTGACCGACGGTCCCATAATCATCATAATAGAAGCATAGTTATGGACAAAACTATTTTTATCCTTGAGTGAATTAAAAAGAAAAATCCCAAACACTACCATGGATGTAGCCCGTATAGGCTAAGGCCAGATTAAAATGTGTGTTTTTTTTAGTGTTGGCAAAACCCATCCCAATTCCTTACAAAAGAATCACTTGCAAATTTGTATTGTTTTTTTAATTTATTTATCCATCACTGTTCCAAGGATACTAGTCATGAACAGACAAAGATTGGAAAAGTATAAAAGTAGGACATCAAGATAAAAGGAGCTCTCCCCCACACATGTGTATGGAAACAAGAAATAGGCTCAATAAAGCTCAATCCATACTTTGAAAGCATCATAGAGCAGGAGTAAAAATATCCAAACCAATGAAAATAGTCTAATTAGAAAAGGTCCACTTTGAATTTGGAAGATGGATTGTGCCAAAAATCAATTGCAAAGAAACATTACTAACTTACAAAATTATGCATGAAAAACACACTATAAGACCACGAACACAGGCTCTTAGAGCACCCTATTCATATTCACAAATGCACTTCAATTGAATATTAAACAAACAAAATGCCATCTTTCTAGCATCATTTTGTGAGCATGCAAATCTTCAAAAGCTTAAACTTAAACCCACATTAGTATAGTTAGTTTAAAACTAAGCAAACAAACTACTCCTATGAAATAATCCAACATACTTCATAATGCAATCAAAGCAATCAATAGATCAAATAAATTGATTGAAAGCATTAAAAATTATGGTGCATACCTATCCCATAGTGGATTGGTGCACCTTTGATATGAAAAGGATCCCTTTCCCAATCCTTGATGATTTCAAGATGATGATAAACAAAAGATGCAAGATGATGAACTCCAAATGCCTATAATAAGAATACTCAAATTGTGGATGAAAATGAAGTAGAAGAGCTTTCTATTTATAGAAAGACAAGATGGAGGAATGAGAAAAATGGACCAATGTGGTATCATTCAACATCCAATGGCCAAGTGCCACTTGTCAAGATGTGAATGGAGGAAGCTTGAGCACATTTTTATGAATGAGCCAATAAATGATATTAGGTGGATTTTGAAAATCATGAAATGACTTGTTGGAGAGGGAAAGAAAATGACTTAAATGCCACTTGGCTCAATGCACAAGGACATGTAAGAGAAGATAAATGCTTTGTTGCAAGGACAAATCCAGTTGGAGTGATTTTAAAAATTGGAGGAATATTCCCCTAAAGATGTCATGTTGAGAGAAAATATAGATTTAATAAATCAATTAAATGTATTTTCATGTGCAAGTGGAAAAATCTAAAGAAATTAGGTGATTAGGATTAAATTAATCAAGATTTGATCAATTTAATAGGAGATTAGATGATATGACACTTTATTTAGATTTTTTGGGTTTATTTAAATAAAAATGAGAGGAATGTGAAGATTAGTAATTTAATTAAATAAGTTTGTTTTATTCAATTAAATGAAGAACATAGATGTTTAATTAAATAAACTTGATCTATTTAATTAAATGAAGAACATTAGATGTTTAATTAAATAAACTTGATTTATTTAATTAAATGAAGAACGTTAGATACATGATGTTAATTTGCATGTCTACAACTTCATCTTACGATGAAGAGTGGAAGGCACTCCATTCATTGCACGAATCCATGTCCTGCCTAAAATGAGGTTGTCTGAAAGATCATTTGGCATAACATGGATCATTGTGTCTAATGTGGCCATTCCAACTATAAGAAGAAAAGTAATCACACCAAGTGGCTTTTGTCTTATACTGTCAAATCCATTGATAGATAAAGAGGTAGGTTGAATGGTTGATTTATCAATATGGAGCCTATCCAAGAGATTGACACTACACACATTAACAACAAAGCCATTTTCAACAAGGGTTCTCTTGATACCTATGTGTTTGTATTGAGAGATGATTACCAAGGCGTCAAATTTTTTTTGCACATCTAACAGAGGCAGCTCATTTTGGTGGAAAATGATGTCAGCATTCAAGCCTTGAATCATAGTTGCTATGTCATTGGATTGTGTAGTAGAAGGGACAAGAATTTGTTGTAAGGCATTTTGCATCATGTTATGATAATGAGGGGAAGCTTGAATAAGGTCCCACAAAGATATTTTAGCGGGAGTATTTCATAGTTGATCAACAAGGTCATACTCCCTAATGTATGAATTTAGGTGAGGGGTAGTAGGAAGAATGGCAGTGGGTGAGGGTGAGGGTGTGGAGGCCGATTGTTGGGGTCATCGAGTGTTTCGAGTGTAATGGGTGTAAGCAACGGTATTATGACTCGGCTACTGTGACACATTATGTTTAGGTGGGTAGAGGATAAGTGCGAGTTTAGTTTTTTTGGAAGGAGTATAGAGGATGAGTTGAGGTTGAATGATATTAATGTCACCTTGGGAAGGAGAGTCAATGTTATCCTTTTCTCGCATCATGATATTCTCCCTAGGAGGAGAGTATTTAGGAGAACTACAAACCACATGTTTGTGACATTCAAGGATTGGTTCTTCTAAAACAACTTCATCACAAGTATGGGAATGGTTAATGATGGGATTAGTAATGGTGGGATGAGGAGAAGAGGGGTCTATTTGATTATCTTGATTTGCGAAGGTCTCATTCTCTTGTTCCACACTATCTACCCTAGTAGGAGAGCTTGTAATATGTTCACCACTAGCTTCATCACAAGGGGGGAGGCATCAAGAGAAGGACCATCATGATTGTCAAATAGATTATCTGAAAGGGTAGGAGAATTAGGGAAGGGAGGGTCAAGAGTCTCATGACTTGTAATATGTATATCTTCTAACACCAACCTATCCTCTTTGCATCAAGGAGGGGTATGAGAAGAACAAGTTTGAGGGTCATGGTTACAGAGACTAGGTAAGGGGATGATGTGTTCATCTTTTTGGGCTGATGCAAGAAGTTGGGTCCACAAAAAGCTCAAAAAGTGGAAGTGTTTTTGCTGTTTTTCAGAATTTGTCACACTTGAACTGAAAATTTGAGGCACTTACACAATGAATTTTTAAAAAAGTCAGTAATATGAAATTTAGATATTTGAAACTAGTTTATAAATATGTAAATTATTCAAATACCCAAATTGTAGAAACTAAATTTTGATAAAGATCTATAAAAACCACTTTTTAAAAGTCCCTTTTTTTTACCATACCATGCACGTGTACGTACAACACTTTTTGAATCAAATAAAAGTATTTTACTAATTCCTTTTGGGGAAAGAGAGCTAACAACATGAAGATTGATGAGGAATTTTTTTTGTAATTTTTTGTTGAATATTTTTTTATTATTTAATTTTTATTGGCCTTAATTGTTGTTTTTAAAAATCAACGTGTACGGACAGCATAATTTGACCTAAACTAAACTTTTTTTGAATTTTTTTTTTTCATTGTGTAAAGAATTGTCTAAAGATTGATGTCATATAATTTTTTTTCTAAAAACTTTAACCAAAAAAAAGTTATTAAAAAACAAAAAAAGTCTGATATTTCAAGTTTAATGACTAGTTTGCTTTGAAATTAATTAAAAAATAGAAAATATAATCCAATCTTAATAAAAATTATATATATAAAAACTAGACATTATGTTCTGTAATGGGTTTTAATTTTATAGATTGATTCAGAAAAAAAATTCATCAACCATATTGTCAAAGTTGAACATTCTTCTTCAATCTGCCTTAGTTTTTTAGTTGCAGGTCAAAGGCTAAGGCTCGGATTGCCAAAGCTTTCCCGAACCTAAAACCAAGTCTCCAGGCGGGTTGGGAAACAAATTTTTTAATAACGCATACGCGTTATTGGAACAAAATGCGTACGCGTTATGTTTTTACCCGTTGGGTAAAGGTAACGCGTACGCGTGAAACGCGTACGCGTTCCTTTTTAAGAACGCGTACGCGTTTCTAATATATCGTTTATCCTGATTTGACATTTTCTGATACAGTACGGTTTTCCTGCAACATTCTTTTTCTGCAGTACGGCCCGCAAGTTCGATTTTCTGCATTTTTTATTACAAATTTGTCTTGTGCAGGGCATATTCTATTGCAAATTGGTTGAAAAGTCAAGTGCAGGTTGAATTTTCTGAAGTGGAATCAAGTACAAGAATAATTTACAAGAAGATTCAAAAAAAAAGTTTTTGGATGTATTCATGATATTTTTGTGTACTTCAAAGTTCAAAGAAGAAAGGATCTTCATAGTACAAAGTGTTATTTGAATATTTGAAGGAGATAAAAATTTGAAAATTGGTTACAAGTAAATCATTTGTTTTTTCATCAAAAAGGGTTTTGTAACCATGGGATCAAAACAAAGACAAATTAAAAAGTGTAGAATGTCAATGACACCCGAAGAAATTCAAACAAATAAAGATATGGAGGCAAAAAGACAAAAAGATAGAAGAGAAAAAATTCGTCAAATGAAAAATTTGGAAGCATCTACTTCAATTAATGTTGAAGAGAAAGTCATGAATGATGAAATGAATGTAGATGATGCAAATGTGGAGATGGTGAATATAGAAGAAAATACAATTATGGAGAGAAACTCAACTATGTCTTCAACTACAACTTTGAATGATATGGCAAACAGCTTCGGGTATGTCTTCAAATCCACCTCCCAATGATATGGAAAATGCACCTATTCAAACAATCTCTCTAGGTATTCTTTCAAACCCAAGTCTTGATAATATTGATTTTGCTTGTTTAGATGAAGTTGGATACACCATTGATGATATCAATAATTATAGGGTTGAAAGAATGCAAAAACAAAAAAATTATGAAAATATATCTTATGAGAATGCAAATGCTAATCAAATCCCTCATATTGATGAAAATGAGAATGAAATCTTTTTTACTTTTGAAAATGAAAATGGAACCCCTTGTGTGAATGAAAATGAAACCCCTTGTATGGATGAAGATGAAAATGTTTTTTTTACAATTGAAAAAGATGTGTTAGATAACCTTCGTGGTAAAGTTTCTTGGACAAAATTAGAACTTATGGAAATAAAATATATAAAATGGTTTTTTATAGAAAGAAATTAGGATTCCAATGTCAACTCATGGTGCAATCGATGAAAATGTGGAAAATGAGAAAATTGATGAAAAAATTAGGTATATTTGTAAAACCAAAAAAGAAAGATGATTTAGTAGAACAAGTCATTTCTAGTGTTGCTAATGCTATTGATTTTATAGGTAAGAAAAGTCGATCTAAAGATAAAAATGTGGCTCGTCGTGCAATAACAACTGCTTTAGTTGATAAAGCAACTTCAAATAAAAGAATGTTAAGTAGGATTAGTAAATGTATAAAAGTAAATCCCAAAACTTTGATTAGAGCTGCTAAAAGAAGAGAAAATATTGAAAATGATCCAATTAATCAATGTTGGAGTTTTAGTGGTAGACTCCCAAGATCAGACATGAAATTAACTAATGAAATTAAATCTTTAATCGATAAATTTTGGCATGATAATACAAGAGTATCACCTAACATTAGAGATGTCTTAAAATTAAGGGTGGGTTCCAAAATTCGTGTACCTCATCCAAAGCATCTCTTAGATATGACTCAAACTGAATTATATAAAATTTTTCTAGATGCTTCAATCTTACCATTGAATATTAAAATAAGTCAAAGATCATTCGAAAAGTGTAAACCTTGGTATGTTAGAATTAATAAGCAACAAATTTCTTGTTGTTGTAAGACTCATGTACAATTTCGTTATTATTATGATAGTTTTCGATATATACAATGCACTTTGCATGTTAACCAAATTATGCAAGACATTTGTGGTATTAATATGCCACCTGAAAGAATCAAAGATTTTATATCAGGTTTGTTTTGCGAACCCTCTAACGGAAACTTATTTTATTTAAAATCATGTATTTCTAGAGAATGTGATAGATGTGCTAACTTTTCATTATTAGGTGAATGTATGCATGAAAGTCGTTTAAATGAATTTCGACAACAATTAGTAGATGTAAAAAGATTCAAAAATGTTGCGTATTCTTTAAAAGATGGAAAAACTAGAAAACGTTGTGAGCTAATTATGGAAAAAAATACTGTGCATGCATTTATTAAAGAATTTAAAGATAAGATTGTACCTAAATATGTTCAACACTCTCAGTATGCTCATTGGCTTGATAATCAATTTTGTTTATGTAAAAACACATTCCCAGTTATAACTATATTGTCGGTTGTTGATTTTTCTGAAAATTATACTCTTGCTCCACAAGAAGAAATTCAATCACAGTATTATAATTTAGTGCAAGTATCTATTTTTGTTCATATTGTTTATAGACATGCAGATGATAGTAGAGAAGATAATAGAAATTTTTTGAGAGAGTACCATTTTTATGTAAGTGATAATCGATTACATTCATCTGAGTTTGTTCAATATTGTTTTGATATATTTTACAAAAATTTAAAAGAAAGAGGAATTCAATTGCTAGAACATCTCATATGGTCAGATAATTGCACGGGTCAATTCAAAAATGCTAGGATGTTTTATTGGTTATGTAGAGTTCATAAGGAAAATAATATCCAGCACATATGGAGTTTTTTTGAAGCCGGTCATGGTAAGGGAGAACACGATGGAGCAGGTGCATGTGTGAAAAGAGCTCTTGCTAGAGAGCAACTAAAATTTGAGGATGTTGCAAAATTTAGAGATGCACATGCAATTGTAGATTGGTGCAATACCAAATTATCTACAAGAGTAAGTGAGAGCTCAATAATTCACCGCTTCTTTTGGTTAGTTGAAGAAAATGATATTTGTTCTCGACAAGATTGTGAAACAATTAATGGATCTACAAAATGGCATTCATTTAAGAGTTCGAATGCAAACACATGGACAATATGGACAAGGGAGTTGGCATGCTTTTGTCAATTTTGTATTGCAGGTGATTGGGAGGCTTGTGAAAATATGGAATGGGTTGAACAATGGCAACAAAGAGCCTTAACACCTACATCGACACATGTTCAACATGGAACAATAATTGAAGATAATCAAGCGTTCGCATCAGATGATTATGACCGTGTTTCTGATCTTGTACAAGAAGGTACATTATTTATTGAGATGAATTTTATATGTATGCATGTTTATATACATGAATTAAATATAAGTCGTGCTCTTTATTGAATTTTTTATCTATTTTTGTAGGACATGTGTATGCTGTTGTTGCACCCGAGGGGAATGAAGAGGAGACAGAGTACTGGTTGGCTAGATGTGTTGAGAGAAAATATAAGTTGGTACATCCTAGAGTGGATGATGATAACTTTGAGTATCCAACTGGTTCAGTCGTTGTTGTTGGCACCTGGCTTCGAAAATATTTGATAAGAAAGAATGGCTTGCCTGCATTTGAAGATTATGAAAGACACAAGAAGATTATACATTATTCACATTTGATTTTGGCAACCAATATAAAACTAGTTAGATATCACGGGAGGCCTGCTAATAAAGTTTTATGGACACTTTCAATGGATGATCATGAGACAATCATAGATGCATTACAAAAAAGAGAGGATGTGGATGGTACAACAGAGTAAATAAATATTGGTAAGTATATCTAGTTGTATATATATATTTAATCGATATATATATATGTCTTTAAATTCATTTCCTTATTAAAGTTTTATATCATTTTTTGTTTCAGGTCTCCCTTGATACAAAAAAGAGAGGAGATGCACTCTTATTACAATGGAATTCGAATCTACAGACAGGTAACTATATATAGTTGTAGATACATTTAGTTGAGAGTATAAATATAAAACTAAATTTAACTCATTGTCATTTTATAAAAATTTTATAATTTATTTCATATCCCCTTAAGCCATCCTCGTATGTGCCATTAATCCATCCGCTTGCATCCCCTTTAAGTCTCTCTATTAATTCCCCTTAATTCATTCTATTAGGACCCCTTAATCCATATCCTTGTATATCTATCCTTAATCCATCCTCTTGCATCCCCTTAAGTCACTCTCTCAACACCCCTTAAGACATCCCCTTAAGCCATCCCCTTAGGTCACATGGTTTAGAGTTTAGGGTTTCTAGGGTTCATGAGATGCTTAGAATAACAAATTTATATGGATTAATGGTTTAGGGTTGATCTCCTAGGATTTAGGTCATGTGGTTTAGGGTTTAGGGTTTCTAGGGTTCATGTGATGCTTAGAATAACAAATTTATATGGATTAATGGTTTAGGGTTGATCTCCTAGGATTTAGGTCACGTGGTTTAGGGTTTAGGGTTTCTAGGGTTCATGTGATGCTTAGAATAACAAATTTATATGGATTAATGGTTTAGCGTTGATCTCCTAGGATTTAGGTCATGTGGTTTAGGGTTTAGGGTTTCTAGGGTTCATGTGATGCTTAGAACAACAAATTTATATGGATTAATGGTTTAGGGTTGATCTCCTAGGATTTAGGTCATGTGGTTTAGGGTTTAGGGTTTCTAGGGTTCATGTGATGCTTAGAATAACAAATTTATATGGATTAATGGTTTAGCGTTGATCTCCTAGGATTTAGGTCATGTGGTTTAGGGTTTAGGGTTTCTAGGGTTCATGTGATGCTTAGAATAACAAATTTATATGGATTAATGGTTTAGGGTTGATCTCCTAGGATTTAGGTCACGTGGTTTAGGGTTTAGGGTTTCTAGGGTTCATGTGATGCTTAGAATAACAAATTTATATGGATTAATGTGTTTAGGGTTTAGGGTTTAGGACCCTTAAGTCATATCCTCTTACATGGTTAAGGGTTTAGGTCCCTTAAGTCATATCCTCTTACATGTACCCTTATTCCACAATCTTGCATCCCTTAAGTCACTCGCATAATTCCCCTTAAGCCATTCTCATAGGACCCATTAAGCCATACCTTAGGGTTCATGACATGCATCCCATTCATCCATCCTATGGAAAACATCATTTGAATTTTTATGAAATTTATAAGATCCAATTTTGTAACTTTTACTATATATTTACTTAAATGAATCAAAAAAATTATAGAAATCCTTACAGTTTACATTAATTATTTTTGCAGGTTCTCATCAAGTCGGTCTACCATGCGATTGTCACTGAAAAATTATTTTATCAAGAGACTATGTAAATATCAATTTTTGGTCTTCACGTAAAAATTGATAAGCTAAATAATTGGATATACATGTGCACACATATATGTTTCATCATGTTGTATAGTTGTGTGATTTTCAATTAACTTATTAGTAGCATTTTAAAAATCTCATTTCAATTTTATAGATTATACATTTCATATAATTGTTCAAATATTTTCTAGAATTGGTAAATAGTTAAAATTACGCGAGCTCTTAATTTATTATGAATATAATCTAAACTATTTAAGGAATATTTAAATTTATCACCTTTAACCATGTGATAAATTATATATTTATGAAATTTGATTGTAGAGATAAGAATTTATATCTAGTGCATGCATTACTTGAAAATTAGATAAAATATCTAGATCTACATATACATATGAGTGCATATAATCATCAAAATGAACATAACATGATCATAATTGACTGCATATATATAATCATCACATTAAAGCCATCTGATATAAATAAACATAAATATGTATATGTCAAGTCCAACACATAAAAGTTTAAATAAAACTAGAGATGTCTGGTCTATTTAAAATTTAAAACCATTTAACTATCAGGCTAATCAAACAAATCAAGTCTCCTCTTTGTTCCAGGTCGATTAGATGTACCTACATCATGCTGTAAAAGAGTACAAGTAACTTGAAATTAGATTTAAATTTATTTATAAATTTTGATATAATTAAACATATTTAAACCTAATAAAATATAAACTTTTGGATAAAAATAAATAAATTAATTAAATATCTAGTAAATACAATAAAAATGATTTTTAAGACATGAATAATTTACCATATGATCATGTGGATCTACTAGAACATTTTGTTCAACGGGTAGCATAACTGTCACTTGAGAAGATTCAAATGCCTGATCTACTATATCCTGCATATTCATATAAAGCAATCAATATGTTAAAACCTCGAATATATATATATATATATATATATATATATATATATATATATATATATATATATATATATATATTTAAAAGATTCATAAAAATTGTTTAGGATATTTAGTAAAGTTTACAACCTTGAATGATATGACCTCAAGATCACGCACCTAAGATTGCCCATGCATAAATGCTGATGATGTCTCAGGTGCACCTGCAATGGGTGTCTCATGAAATGCCTGCATATATATGTACAACAATTTGTATAGATCATTCATGCATGTGTATGTAAATGTAAAAATTAAATTAGATCTATGATGTGTATTTAATTCAAACTTAACAAACTTTTTGAAAGAACGCACCTGAGCTGATGATGACTCAGGAGCGCTCACCACAACATGTGCTTGGTCAGCACTAGGCATGCTCATCTGACCTCCCTACATCTAGATATAATATATATCAATCACACATCATGTGTAAACATTCAAAATAAATTAGATATATATATCCACACAAACTAGATTTAATATATATTGGTTTAAGTACTTGACCAAAAGGTGAGCCCATATCTACAACACTCGACATATAGACATGATCATTTTGAGTTTCAGGCATTGTTTGATCATGCGTCTACACCAAACACTTATTGAATTAATATTGTATTATATATATATAATTTGATGTTATTATTTAAACATGAATTTTGCACATTCCAAAAATATATATTAAGTTCAAAAGATGAACATACCTTTGAAAGATGATGCTCAGAATATAGTAAATCCAAAAATGACTATCTCAGATGCAGGTGGGTCACCTGAAGTGGATGCCTGAGTATTCCTATTGCTGGAGCCTCCATGCTCTCTATTGACCACTTTAGCCGCCGCGTGTGAAGTCTGATGAGAAAGATGTCCTCAAAGTGAACTCAATGCTCCTAATGTCGATAGCATGGTTTGCTACTGAAATGCAGCAGGAACACCAGGAGAAGCAGGAGGAACAATAGGAGCAATTGGAGCACGTCATTGAGGATCAACACGTGCTCCTAATCTATGTTGGGGCATGCCACGCCCAGCTCCCTGAAATGACCTCATATCAAAATAGTTGGGTTTTAAACCCAACTCAAACTCTACCCATAACTTTCTCAAAAAGTATAGGGGCACCTCAGAATTGCCATGTGGTGGAGTATCAAACACCATCCACCATCTATCCAAAAAATGTGCAGCTATCAAGGGGTGCCTACACCATAAAATTGAAATTCGTTTTTTGGTGGGTGGAATTGGTTGGCTAGTTTGAGGGTTAAAAAAATACTGGCACATGGCTTCTTTGGTAATTTTAAGGTCATTAATTTCTTTATAAGACAATCCATCTGCATAGAATTGTCTCCTCTCATCTCTCCATTGATGGAACCTATATAGGTCCGCATCAATAGATCGAACATAATCGACAATAATTTGCATTGTAGATGCAAACTGTGAGAGATAGGGGGGAATTCTATGCTCATTTTTTATCAGATCTATATTTTCTTGAATGATTGTAAGATTTTCCCTAATGCTCTCTCTCAACTGATCCTGGTCTACTATAGGGGGTGGGGGGTTAGGAGGTGGAGGGTTTG
>VCHN02002207.1:0-18121 GCA_007115665.2 Sequoiadendron giganteum | reverse complement strand
GAGTTTTCGAAAGCTGAATAGGACTTTACAGCAGTGAATGACCAGTTTCTTATGAGGACAGTCAGAAATTTGGATAATGAGATGCATGTGAGGATTTCTGCAGAGGCACAATCAGCAATGGAGAGTTGGGCAGATTGGTTCATCCAATTCCCTACTTTCACATATATTCGTGTATATGGATATACAGGAGAGCCTCTGATGCTACCGAGGTACCCATCATACAAGGTTCTTTTCATGGAGTTCATGAGACAGGCACATGAGGTTCACACTTTTCTTCGCAATTGACATAAGCCAGCTTTCACCTTTCCGTTTGAGTTAGGTATTTACAAATGCAAAACAACTGCCGATTGCAAGTTCATGGCGCATGAGTTAGAGAAACTTCAGGTTGAGTGTTTTCCTCAGAAGCGTACCTTTGATCCGTTGGGTCATTATTCAGCAAGGTTGGAGCGAAATGTTTCACATTCGGCAGCGCTTGAGGACTTTTGGGTCAATTGTGAGGATGAATTTGAGGTTCGCGTCGTCATTATTGTAGGCTTACTATTCCACAGATTGCTGATTTCTTGTCAGAGGATTTGGAAGGCTTGTCTGATGATGATGGCGAGATACTCCTCCATTCATTATTTAAAGACCAAGTTGCTTGCCAGCCACTTCGCCAACCTGATTGGTATGTTGCAGTGAACACTTCAGTGAAAGACTTGTCCAGGTCTGTTATCAAAACAACCATGTACTTCCTTGATAGCAAACGGAAGTGAAGGGTGATCCTAGTTACAGAGCCGCTAGCAGTGGTAGTTTCTTCTTTGCCTTCTATTTCTAGGGCTAGACCTCGAGTCAAGGTTTCCATGAAGCCGCCTAAAGGGGTTAAGATGGGAGTTAATTCAAAAGGAAAAACCATCACCAAAAGGAAACAGGTTGAGAAAGAGCCAGTACTTCCAGTTATAGAGACAGTACTTCAAGAAGAAGCATTTCTAGTTCCAGAGACATTACTTCCAGAGCCAGTTATTTCATCGGAGCCAGTAATTCAGGCTGAGGCCGGTTTGTCATCTCCAGGTTCACCTTTTTCACCATAGTCGTCTCCCATAGATATTGATTCGGAGCCTGAGTCTCCGATACATGAGACCTTCATACCAGTGGGTCCACCAGTAGCTGATACAGTAGAAACAGCTCCACGTCGAGAGGATAGTATTCCTTATTCATCTTGGCTCGAGAAGTCATTGGGAAGAGAGAGGCGTATGCCTTCATATAATCTTGATTTATCTGAGTTCGGTGAACCCTATCAGAACAGGTTGAATAAGAGGGCCAGAATTAGATTAACATTGAGAAAAATCCTGAGGCAGAGATCGTCATAGAGGTTGCTACTCCTCCAGAAGGAAAGTACTTAGATGAAGTTGATGTTGGTGATTTTACCTTCGTCGAAACTAATCTGGGTAAGAGTACTCGACACATCGACGTGAATCTATTCAGAGTCGTCGTGAGTAATCTGGAAGAATGCGTCACGAAGGAAGGATGGTGAGGATAAGACAGTTCTCAAAACTAAAATCAGGCAACTCCGCATGTACATCTCGAGTTTGCTTCATGGCAGCGAGGGGCAAGCACCTTTATTCCAACAACTTCGAGAGATCGCCACAGATCAGCAGAAGATTCAACACTTGGTTAATCGAGGAAAGCTGCTGGATACCTGGATTGAGGATTTTATCATTGCTGGTCGACACCTCCTTATAGAGCTATATTAGTTGAGGCTTGACGCACATAGTCTTCGCCAGAGAATTCAGGAGCTCGAGATTTTCATAGCCGAGCATAAGCCGAAGGACCTGATTTTGATATCATAGCTTGCAGGAATCTATGACGCCATTGAAGCAGGTGGAGATCAAAAGAAGGTCTTCACTTGGAGAGAGTTGTATCTTTGCAGGGTGGAGACATATGATAGGATTTCTGCTAAGATGAGCATGTTTCAGGAAAAGGTTGTTGCAACTCTTCGTTTCATCAGTGAGTACATCACTCAGATCCCATGTCATTATCAGCATGAGGATGGTACATACGCCTAGTTAGAGGCAGTTCAGGCTGAGTTCGAAGAGTTTGTTCGTGATAACCTATGTGGAGGGCCAAAGGCATCCAAGATGGAGGAGTTTACAATGCTGACTATCAGTTTCAAAAAGGTGACCACAGAGGTTAGAGATAGTCAGAGGGAAATCCGGGATGGAGACAGAGTTAGACGAACAGTTAATCATCGTGGACAGCGTCAGAGTGCCAGATGATGATACTATTGATAAATTCCTGGAGGAGATGATAAAATTTGAGTAGACTTTCAGTTAGACCATGCAGTTGTTTACAAGGATGAGTCATAAGAAGCAGTTAATTTGAGGCTTCTTTCCGATTTAACTTCTTGTTATACATTGCATGCATGTCTTTCTTTGAAACATCTACGTACACTTGGAGTTTAGTTTTGATCTTTTAGTTGACTGATGACAGCATTCCAGTTGACTTGCTTTCAATAAGGATGTGCATGTTGCACTTTGTCCATTTAGGTTAGATGTTTTAGTTAACTGATGATAGTTTCCCAGTTAACTGTATAGTTTCATTCAATTAGGGTTTAGGAATAAGATCTTGCATGCATTGCAAGACTGTAGTTGACTCAAGGTGATTTTAGGGTTGCCTACACCTTGAAGTCTATAAATAAGAGCTTTAAGCTCATTTGTAATTTAACTTTTGCTTGATAGCATACATGCTGTGCCTACCTTGCCTGTAGTATTGCTATTATTGTATCTGTTCAACGAACTTTTACTGGAGATTAATATATGTTGCGCCTACCTTGCCTGTAATATTGTCTTTTTGGATTTGTTCACAAGCGTTTGTTTTGATAATGAATTGTTATGCGACTCGGGTTCCATGCAATTATTATGATGAATGCTTGCCTTAGTTAGATATAGTGGCTAGTTCGATCGTGGATTGTATGCGTGTCTTGCCTATGCAATTTGCTGTCCTAGTTGGCTATCTTTTGTGTTTTGTTATCAATAGGCCTATTCGAATTAAGCAAATAGTTGTGCCCACCTTGTCTTCATGTTGAGAATTCGTACTTAAAGCCTATTGTATGATGTGTGTCATAATAAGCCTATTCAGCCGAGCAGATAGTTGTGCCCACCTTGCCTTCATGTTGCAAATTTGTACCCAACTTATCGTATAAAAAAACCAATCCCACTCCATTTCCTCACGCTCTGTTTTCTTGAGGAAACTGGATAGATTTTAAAGAAGTTAGCTTACTTGTAGTTAGATGATCTGCGAAACCAGAAAATACTTAGCTGCAACATTCTAGATTTTCTTAACCTTGTGCCTCTACCAGCTGAGAACAAAAAGATAGGATTTAGTTTAGTTTTCTATTCCATGCGTTCTAGCACAACGAGGGAGCTTCCCCTCCTAATTTGAAGAGCACTCATTACGCAATGTGCATAGCTGTACGTACAAACTTACACTCCAGAGGTGTTAGTTCTTACGCCAACAGTTTTCTGGCTCCCACCGTGGGGCACAAGGCAAGAAAACATTCAAGAAAGCTTCACGCTTTATGTCACGGGAATGACCATTTGGCGTCCTACTGCTCCAGTTCAACAACCAAGACTTACTCCGGCTGCCTTACAGCCGAACTTTGTGCTAATTCAAGGCGAGCAGTTAGACATCATCAGTAGCTTGCGAAGTTTTTTCTTTGAAAATCATACATCTACTACTCAGTGGAGAAACATAGCTACTACTCTAGATAAAGAAGAAGAAAAGGCGGATCTTGCAGCAGGTAGACCAGTTTTGCCGCCACCTGCGTGGGAATAAAGCAACCTGGCTTACCAAGTTTATTACAGAAGGAGGCATAATCCTCCTATTTAAGAAGAACTGCGCTTTGAGGAGGTTCCTGAACATTTTCTAGAAGGATTAGAAGAAGAATGTCTAGTCCCACCTGTCACAATGGGCGACAACAACAACAACAACGACAATGGTTGAAACGGTAGGAACGTGAGACGTCCAACCCCACTACCTTGGGGTAATAACATCGGACCATTGGCCTTACAAGGACATCATGAGCTGCCTAAGGGATCGCGAAAGCACTTTCCTCGATTCCATGGCGATAGATCTAAACATCCAGATGAACACATTTTAGCATTCACAGCGGCTTGTTCCGTTTTGCATGTTCCACATAAAGACATAGTTGTTCGTCTCTTTGTTGAGACCCTGGAGAACAACGCATCAGACTGGTTTCATAATCTTGAGCCTGGTCTTATCACAAGTTGGGCAGTCATGAGTGAGAAATTCTTGGCAAGATTCAAGCCTGCCGAGGATAATCATCAACTATTTGCACAACTCTCAAATTCAAAGATGGAACCTACTGAACCAATGAGGGAATTCATAGCAAGGTTTAACCGCCTTGTTACACGTCTTGCCCATACATTAAATCCATCTGATGAGATTTTGATGAGCAGCTTCATCAATGCACTACTGTCGGAAATAGCCTTTCTCTTAAAGTCAAGTGAAGGAGTAGATTTACAACTCACTCAGGAGGAAGCTATCAAAATTGAAGATAATATGATCACGACGGGCAAGATGAGGAATGATTCAATCAGACCGCTTGTTCAAGCGTCTGCTGATCCGCTACTTCAGAAAGTAGCCAACGAGGTGACCATTCTCAAGAGACAGTCACCTGCACAAAGACAGCAAGCACTGCCTACACAATAGTCATATCAACCGCCATATCAACCTCAACAGCCGTACCAGCCGAGGAGGAATAACTTTCAGCCTTTCAACAACTACAAATCAAAGTTTCTGCAAGGACAACAAAGGCATGTTGAAGCTGAGAAGTCTACAGCTTATTGCACTTTCCATGACACAGTTGAACACACCGGATCTACATGTCCGGAAAATCAAAGAATGAGTCAGCTCATGGGATTTGCTGAGGCTGCTCCTAGTTCAAGTTTCGTACCTTCACCAACTACAAATGTTGTCTCACCACAGACAGACAACTTTGATGGCGACTCCGCAACGAGATACTTTGATAGAGAACCCATTAATGAACAAGAAGAAGAAGAAGAAGAAGAAGACTACTGCCAATAATCTCTTGCAGTCAATCATGAGAATATCTCATCGCCTGTGTTCACACGTGCACAACACTTCAAAGCACAGAAAGAAGAAGAGGAAAAGTGGAAGTCTGATGAAAAAGGAAAGGAAGTGGCTTCCACTTCCAATCAAAGGTCTTCACAAGTAAACACCATGCCAGTTGCTCAGGATCCATCCTCAGCAAACTTCGACATTGTGTCTTCCATGATGAAGATGAAGGTACAAATTTCACAACTGGAGTATCTTTAGGATCATCTAGAGCAGCTGGAAAGAATCCTCAAGGTGGTAAAGAAGAAGGCTGCAATCCAACCTATATTACTCGAATCCTTTGTACCAACAGAAGACAAGCCAAAGCCGTTCTATATATCTTTGTATATAGGAGGTTTCAAACTCAGCAATTGCATCATAGATAGCGAAGCATCGAACAACATTATGCCTTTACAAATCATGAACACATTGGGACTTTCATAAACCAAAACCAAAGAAAAGTGTTATTCACTTGAATCAAAGCTGGTGCCGTTAGTTGGACAACTGAAAGATGCGCAAGTAAGGCTAGCATCTTGTCCAGAAAAGAAGATTATGATGACTATCTTGATCGCTAACATTCCTACAAGTTACGGGATGTTGCTCAGCAGGAGTTATTGCAAGGATCTTGTAGGAGAAATTTAGTTGGATTGGTCGTTCACTACAATTCCATTGAAGAAGGGTAGTTTCAAGCTAGAGCCTAAGGTGAAATCAAAGTTTACGGTGGTTAAGTCCTAGTTTCCGCATGCACAAGTGTTATATTAAGACATGGGACCGGGGACATATGCTATGATAGCTGATGTCAATGAAAATTGTTAGAATTTTGCACTTTCCACGACTACATCACATGAAGAATCAAAAATGTGTAGGATGCAGTTTGATGGCAGTTGTTCAACATCAGGATCAGGAGCTGGAATAGTGATCATCTCTCCCGAAGATTGCTTATATCCATTCGCATATAGGTTGCAATTTGATTGCACCAATAATACTGCAGAGTACGGGGCGTTTTTATTGGGTCTCAAGAATGCGAAGGATATGGGAATCAAATTACTTAGAGTTGAAGGAGATGCAGAGCTCATTGTCAAACAAGTCAGGGAGCAGTTTCAAGTTAGAAAGAATCGCCTTCAATCCTATAGATAGAGGGTGTGGAATGCCATCGACTAGTTCGATGCTTTTGACATCCAATATATTCCAAGAACGAACAATAGCAGAGCTGATGCCCTCGCAGTGTCAGCCGCTCTTTTCATGCCACATTCTGACTTTCGTCAGAATTGTTTTGCTATTGAGCTGATCTACAGGCTAGCTGTACCAGATAATGCAGACAACTGGCAAGTCTTTGATGATGATGATGACATCAAAGAGTTTCTCGTTATGGGAGACAACTACAAGGAATTGTTCTTTGAAGGGAGTCCTACTCCTTTCAAAGAGTCAATTGCTGAAGATTCTGAAGCTATGGAATCTAGAATCATACAATTGAAAGGGAATCAGATTCCCAAGGGTTTTGTATCTTTAGAAGATATTTTTGACTGGCATGACCGTTTCATCCAAAATCAGAAGATGTCAGGTATTAATACTTCTGCTGAACGTTTCCAAGTGAACATCGACACTGAAGACAAAACTTGGTTTGTGAATCTAGGCAAGTGTTGTACTACAGAAGAAGCTGAGAAGTTTACTGCCTTGTTCAAACAATACAAGGATGTATTTGCCTGGTCATATGAAGACTTGAAGGTCTTCACGCCCATAGAATTGTCACATACAATTCCTCTGAAGTCTGATGTTAAGCCTTTCAGGCAAAAGCAGAGACATTACAATCCGCGGATTCAAGATACTATCTACGCGGAGATTCAGAAGATGGTGGACGCGAAGATAATTTATCCAATCCACCACTCCACTTGGATGTCTAACATTGTTCCTGTGCGCAAAAAGAATGGAGAAATCAGGATTTGCGTGGATTTCAGAAACTTGAATTTATCATCCTTGAAGGACAATTATCCCTTACCGATCATGGAGCATACATTGTAGACAGTCATCGGATCGGAAATGATATCACTTCTTGATGGTTTTTCCGGTTACAATTAGATTCCAGTGGCAGAGGAAGAACAGATCAAAACAGCTTTCACCACGCCGTGGGGAACGTTTGCTTATGAGAGGATGCCTTTCGGCCTTATCAACGCCGGTGCTACTTTTCAAAGAGCCATGGATTTGGCGTTTGGGGATCTAAAAAACAAAATAATAGTAGTTTATCTAGATGACTTAACCGTTTTCTCAGATAAATGAAGCGATCACTTTTCGCACCTCGCGAAAGTTTTAGAAAGATGTAGGTACCACAGGATTTTATTAAATCCAAAGAAGACCATCTTCGCGGTGACAGAGGGCAAGTTACTTGGCCATATCGTTTCCAAGGAGGGAACTAAAATTGACCCAAATCGGGTGGATTCAATCAAAAGCCTGTCTCTTCCTACAAGTAAGAAACAAGTGCATTCCTTCTTCGGTAAACTCAACTTTATCCGAAGTTTTGTACCAGATTTTTCGGAGCTGATGAAGGAAATCTCAGCCATGATGAAAAAGACGTCCAATTTCATATGGACAGAAGAAGGCAAAAAAGCCTTCATCAAAATCAAGGAAGCTATTGCTAACGCACCAACGTTGGTTCGTCCTGACTTTCAGAAGGATTTCATCCTTTACTGTTATGCGTCGGAGCACACGTTGTCTGCAATATTGACTCAGAAGCTCAGTGGAGAAGGAGAATCTCCTATCGCATTCATGAGTACCAGTTTTAAAGATTGTGAGTCGCGCTATTCTCAAATTGAGAAGAACGTGTATGTTGTCGTTAGCGCTGTCAAGAATTTTAGGTTCTATATCTTGAATTCACATACTACGGTGTTTGTCACCGATCCAACAGTAAAAGGTGTGCTAACTGAACAGGAGATGGGAACGAAAAGAGGAAACTGGATCGCAAGAGTTCAAGAATATGATCTGGAAATCAAGCCAACCAAGCTCGTTCGTGGGCAAGGTCTTTGTCAATTATTGGCGGATGATGGTGATAAAAAGAAGAAAAGCAATAGTGGAACTGAACCTGAACCAGAAGAGGACCTTCCTTTGGTCCTACTAGTTGATTCTGTGGAAGAATGGTACACAGCCTTGTGGTATTATTCAACTTATGGAGAATGTCCACGTCACATGGACAAACAGCAGAAGAGAACTTTAAAGCTGAAAGCACAAAATTTTGTGCTTGTCAATAATGTTCTGTACAAGCGTGGCCTTGATGGAAATTTTCTTTTATGCGTCTGTAGAGACCAGCAATAGAGATTGTTGGATGCTTTTCACAGTCAAGCGTGCGGTGGTCACTTCTCATCGAGGGTTACTGCATTCAAGATCTTACGAGCACGGTTCTATTGGCCAACCATGTTTCGTGACGCATATGAATGGGTGTATAGATGCCAGTCTTGTCAGCAGTTTGCTGGTAAAGTCAGATTGGCGGCTACTCCACTCAGGCCAGTTATCATTGATGCTCCATTTCAGCAATGGGGTATTGATTTCATAGGTCCCATCAACCCACATTCCAGCAAGGGGCATATTTATGTCCTTACAACAACAGATTATTTTACAAAATGGGTTGAAGCGGTTCCAACTAAGCGAGCTACCTCGGAAGTTGTTTGCGACTTTTTGAAGGAAAACATCATTTCACGCTTCGGGGTGCCTCGCAAAATTGTGGCTGATAACGCAACAAGTTTCTCGTTAGAGGAAATACTTAATTTTTGTTTTGATCACGCTGTCACATTCATCAGATTATTACCCTCAAGGTAATGGATAGGCCGAATCATCAAACAAGAACATAGTCACAATTGTGCGCAAGCTAGTTGACGCAAATCAGAAAGCTTGGCACAAGAAAATATATGATGCTCTTTGGGCTGATAGAATCACTCCCAAACGAGCCATCGACACTTCGCCTTTTATACTTTTGTATGGTACAGAAGCAATGTTACCCATTACATTAGAGTTGTCCGCTTTACAGTTGGCATCTACAGTGGACGATGGTGAGTTCAAAGATCCGATTGAAAGGAGGATCTTGTACCTGATGAAGCTAGAGGAAGAAAGGATGGAGGTTATTGATAGAATCACTCAGCATCAAGAGTGAGTGAAGAAGATTTTTGATAAGAAAGCTCGTCCGCGAGATTTCAAGATCGGAGATCAAGTCCTGTTATGGGACAAAAGACATGAACCTAAAGGAATTCATGGTAAATTTGATTCCTTATGGTTAGGACCCTTCCAAATACATGAATCAAGGGGAGAGAACACATACATTCTCTCACATCAGGATGGAAGGCTTCTCCCACTGCCTTATAGCGGGCAATATCTCAAGCACTTCAACCCTCCGGGGGAGGAGTGATTTTCGTAAACTTTTATAAATACTTTTTTATGCTTTATCGTTATGTCATATTGTGTTTCCCCATTTTGTGAAGTTTTGTCGTGTTTTAGGTGATTAAAATAGGTAGTCTTGTGATAGGTGATTAGGAAAGAAAGTCTTGACTCCAATGCCTAATGTTAAAGTTACTGGTCTACGAAACATAGAGATTCCTGAATTCTCTTATGCCGTAAGTATCCGACATGGTCACCAGATGGAGCCTAATGTTGTACCCAAACCAAATTTTTTGCTTCATTAAGGCATTTTGCGTAAAATGGTCTAAACCTTGTTAAAATGATGTCAAAACGTAGTTTTTGGGCATTTCAAGTATGGGCTTTGAGTCAATGTCATGCCACGGAGATACTGGCAAAATTTTAAAAAATTGAAAATTAGGGTTTCAGAACTCTATTTTTAGGTCAAAACCCTAAAAAATTGAAACTTGTCAGAATTGATTGAAATTTGTTTTGATTGGTTTATTTTGCTTCATGATCACAGTGGTGAAGTCAATTTCAGTTAAGACTTAGTTTAAGCCTGGTGGGTAGTTTTTGTTTTTCAAGTGAGAAGTTAGGTTTTCTAAATTCATCATTGACAGATGGCCAGGTACCAGGTGTCGACAGCTAAGCTCAAAACACTTCGGTGATGTTTCTATGGCAATTTTCGTCCAGAAAGTTACTTCGTCTCGGAGGAGATTTTCAACGAGGTAAAATACTGTAAAATTGGCTAAGTCTGGATTGAAAAAGCGCCACTCAGAGCTAGGGGCGCCCATAATTCTGGAAGCTTTATTCAACTTTTTATGACTTGTCTCTACCAAGATGACTTCTCCAGATTCTTGATAGCTTCGCAATGAGCCAGCCAGCCAGTCCAATGGAGGACTAAATCGCCTGAAATCGGAGATTCAATGCAAAACGAGGGAAATGCAAAAATGATTACCACTGAGGTCAAAAGCGCCCCTGGAGACTAGAGTTGCCCATCTTTTTGAGGCTTCAGATGAAGTCTTTTGATCAAGTGACACCTAGGAAGTTTGTTTCCATTTTTGGTCCAACACTGCGACGCATCTGTCAACAAGTGAATCTGAGTTGCCGTGTTGCCATCATCAGTGGTCAAATTTGAGGTTTCAGACTTGATCATAAACTGTTCAGAAGGGACAAAAGCGCCCTTGGAGGCCAGGGGCGCCCAAGGTTTTTAAGCCTTTAATGAAATCTGTTTGATGATTTCAGATACTCGCCTCATTGGTGTCAGTTCTAGCTTTCCGTTGCCTGTCTCAGCCGGGTCAGAAGATGTCTTGGCAGTCTGCAGCTGGAAGTTTAGTAGTTTTTACGAGTTACAATAATGGCTGACACTGGTTGGGACCATGATTTAGGAAGGTTAAAAAATGTTTTTATACAAAGTGCTCTCCAGGAGCCTTTGCTCAGAATTTAGCCTGCTCCGCAGTGAGCCAGTCGGCATGTTCTGAAGTTTTGCCAAGTGCTGGGAAATGTCAAGTGAAATATGGTCAAGTTATTAGTGAAAATAATGAAAATACCTGAAAATATTCTAACACTGAGGTCAAAAGCGCCCCTGGCCGATCTTTTTGAAGCCTCAGATTTATGAATTTTGGATTATCACCTGAAGGAATCTTCTTGTCAGATTTGGTCCTGCTCTTCGATGGAACTGTCAGCCAGTTGATCTGACGCGGCAGTCAATCAGAATCAGTGATCGAACGTGAGCTTCATTTGAGGTTTCTAGATTCAAATTTTCAGAAAAATGTCTTAGTATGGAAGGACGCCTAAAGTCAAAGGTTGACTTTTAAATTCAAAAAAATAGAAGTGCGCATGAGAAGAGTTTTCATTTTACTAAATTTAGATCTTCAGTTGAACTCTTTTCAAGTCGATTTCTGGTAAATCTATTTTTGGTCATAATTGGCTAAGATTAGTTTGCATGTATCAGTTAACTGAGTTTTTCAAAGTGGCGCCCTAATTACAGTTTATGGTGCATCCAGTTAACTGAGTTTGAAGCCAAATATAGGCCATGCGTGAGTTTTGAAGCACCAGTTGTACTTCAAGCGCCATTTCCAATGCTTAGCATGCATTTCACACGCCTTAGAAGATATTTTTCTATATATTTTGCTAATGGCGTCCATTATTCTTCATCAGAGTTGACAAGAAACATCTTTTCTTGAGCATATAATTGATTTGAAGGTGCTACAGGTGTCAGATTTCAGTGTTCTTTGTAGCTACAGATTTAGGTTGTTCAAGAGAAGATTATTTCAGACTTGGTTTCTATTTTGCATGCAGGTTTTATCAGTTCTACTTCAAGCATAGGCGAATTTTTATAGAAGAAGAGAGAAAACAAACAAATAAAACTTCTATTCTTCTATCTTATTTTCCTCTATTCTCGTCTTAGATTTTCTTCGCATGTCAAAGAAAACAACAGTTTTTTCAGAAAAGCATCATCTGGGTTCGAGTATGTTAGCATCAACAACAATACCCATGTCTTAGATTATTTTGTGAAAATTGCCCCGCTGCCTCTTTTCTAGAAGCACTATGCTTTTTTCCAGAATTCTCTTTGCATGTGGGCCTAAATCACGTTTTTTCGCAAATCTGTTGATCTGGGTTGTTTCAGGATTCATTTCTACACAAAACCCATATTTCAGATTTTCACGAGAAAAATTGCCCCCAGTGCCCCTAATTGCCAGTTCAAATCTCAACCGAAAACCTTTTGCATGCAAGCCTAAATCCCATTTTTTTGCAATTCTGACATTCTGTTTTATCAGAATTTGATTCTACACAAAACCCATATCTTAGAATTTGTCTGAAAAAAATCACTTCCCCTTGCTGTTTTTAGCCTATCCCTGAGCTTTTTCAGTTTTTCCCAAGTTGTCCAAACATGCCCGACTTTATAGTCAAAAGTCTAGTTTTTCAGAATGCAGTATAATCCCATAGACTATAAGGCCAAACAGGTCTTTCTTCATAACTTTCTGAAAACTACCGATACCGACTTAAGTCATGTTTTTCCCATCATCAATTTGAACTCATTGGAGGGTATCAGCAGTACTACAATCAGAAATCTTGAACGTTCAGGGATGCTTACAGCGGCATCCATTCCTATCTCAGTCTTTGATCTCGAGTTCGTACTTGCTTGTGTCAAGCATTATGACTCGTCTACCAGACAAATCAGGTCAACAGAGGGAAGGATTATTTGTAGCGTTAAGTCGAGGGATGTAGAAATTTTTTTTTTCTATTCCTCCACGTTCAGATCATTTCGCTGTATCCATTTCAGATTGTGATAGAATATGGGAAGAGGACAAGGATAGATCACAGAAGAAAGTAGCTCAACGATGGTTGAAGGTTCAGAAAACCAACATGCCAAGGAAGCTTGCACGTAGTGATTTCAAGGAAGAGATTGCTGTTTTGATAACTTTCCTCAACCAGATAGCAGGTTCTGAAGACGCAAGCGTTTTCCGAACGTGGATGTTCTACCTCATCTCACGAGTTATTGATAAGAAAGAAACCTTTGACTGGGCCATGTTTATCAGCGAGTGTCTTCACCAGCATATTACGGAGTTCCTAAAGATACACGAATTCCACATGGTAACTTTTCTGGTTTACTTAGTTGCATTCCAAGGCAGCTTTAAATTATTAAAGACCGATGGAGTTCTGGGCATTCAGCGAGTGCATGAATACTACCTTTAGTTGGAGTTTTCGAAAGCTGAATAGGACTTTATAGCAGTGAATGACCACTTTCTTATGAGGACAGTTAGAAATTTGGATAATGAGATGCATGTGAGGATTTCTGCAGAGGCACAATCAGCAATGGAGAGTTGGGCAGATTGGTTCATCCAATTCCCTACTTTCACATATATTCGTGTATATGGATATACAGGAGAGGATTTGATTCTATCGAGGTACCCATCAAACAAGGTTCTTTTCATGGAGTTCATGAGACAGGCACATGAGGTTCACACTTTTCTTCGCAATCGACATAAGCCAACTTTCACCTTTCTGTTTGAGTTAGGTATTTACAAATGCAAAACAACTGCCGATTGCAAGTTAATGGCACACGAGTTAGAGAAACTTCAGGTTGAGTGTTTTCCTCAGAAGCGTACCTATGATCCGTTGGGTCATTATTCAGCAAGGTTGGAGCGAAATGTTTCACATTCGGCAGCGCTTGAGGACTTTTGGGTCAATTGTGAGGATGAATTTGATGTGCGTCATCATCATTATTGTAGGCTTACTATTCCACAAATTGCTGATTTCTTGTTAGAGGATGTGGAAGGCTTGTCTGATGATGATGGCGAGATACTCCTTCATTCATTCATTAAAGACCAAGTTGCTCACCAGCTACTTCGGCAACCTGATTGGTATGTTCCAGTGAACACTTCAGTGAAAGACTTGTGCAGGTTTGTTATCAAAACAACCATGTACTTCCTTGATAGGAAATGGAAGCGAAGGGTGATCCTAGTTAGAAAGCCGCCAGCAGTGGTAGTTTCTTCTTTGCCTTCTATTTCTAGGGCTAGACCTCGAGTCAAGGTTTCCATGAAGCCGCCTGAAGGGGTAAAGATGGGAGTTAATTCAAAAGGAAAAACCATCACCAAAAGGAAACAGGTTGAGAAAGAGCAGTACTTCCAGTTATAGAGATAGTACTTCAAGAAGAAGCATTTCCAGTTGCAGAGACAGTACTTCCAGAGCCAATTATTTCATCGGAGCCAGTAATTCAGGCTGAGGCCGGTTGGTCATCTCCAAGTTCACATTTTTCACCACAATCCTCTCCCATAGATATTGATTCGGAGCCTGAGTCTCCGATACATGAGACCTTCATACCAGTGGATCCACCAACAGCTGATATAGTCGAAACGGCTCCACCTCGAGAGGATAGTGTTGTGACCTTTTTTTTTCACACATCACCCCATCAAGATGGGGACCCCCCCTAAATCTTGCTCCAGTCTGGTCTTTTGGCTTTGGTTCGCTCTCTCTCTGGTCTCTGGTCCTTCCGGGGATTGTCCCGTCGTTTGACCTCGGTTGAAAACATCAATAAGTCTCAGGTAATTAGGTTTCTTTTCATCCTTCAGGCTTATTTAAGGTCAGACTGAGTTATAAAATTGAAGTCTAAGCTTAGAGCAGCAGTCAGAAGACTTCCAGCAGAGTCCCCCTAAATTTTCACTGTATTCTGGCAACTTACTATTTTTAGTAAGTATTCAACTTGGGACTATTTTATTGAGATTTTGGAATTCTGTCAGTTCCACTGCATCCGAGTGACATCAAGCTGTCTACACGTAAATTTTGAGCCAGATCGGACGACTTACTATTTTTGGCATTTCAGGCTTTAAGAGCCAAATTAGGGTTTCTACATGAGCTTTTCAGATGCATGTCTGGAGAATCCTTCTGGGTTTTCCGAAACCTTCGCAGTGATGTAACATGCAAACCGAGACAACCACTTTCAGAGTTCAGCCTTCGGAGCCTATTTTTAGGGTTCGCATGCAGTGTTTTTCAACGCATGTCGGGTTTTTCTTTATGGGTTTTTCGAGAGCTTCGCAATGGTGTGACTTGCAAGCAGAGAAGAACGAGTTTCGAGGACTTACTATTTTTAGCCAGTGCATGCATACAGACCAGTTTTCTGGGTTTTTCTGGGTTTTTTGAGATCCCGCGGGCAATATGACATGCAAAATCATCCGGCAGTGGATGAGTCACTTTTCAGGCAGTTTCTATTTTTTTAGCAGGTACACTCCGGCAGCCGCCCAACACTCCAGTCCAGCGGGCAGAACGACATGCAGAAGGAACGAAGTCAAACGGAGACCGTTCGGGATACATGCAAATCAAATTAGGGTTTCCACTTTTATAGGGGGTAAAATCCAAAAATAGCCGAAACAAAGTACCCCACCCATGTCAGCACACTTCAAGGTGCCTGCTGGCAAAATTTGAGCAAAGTCGGAGAACTTACTATTTTTAGTAAGTCAGAGCACGGCTATAAATAGCAGGTCTGCACCCGAGGTTGGCGTCCGAGTAACCCTCAAGCTATCAAGATCAAGCGCTGCAACTTTCAGGCAAAACGGAGCTACTAAAGTCAGAAAGTCAAACTTACTATAAATAGCAGGTGGCTATAAATAGCAGGTCAGGGCAGAGGACCGACAAAACAGGTTCACAAGGCAGAGAATATCATCTGATGAAATTTTCAGGCAAAACGGAGCCTTAGAGGTTGAAAATCAAGGGATTTGCTAAAAATAGCACAACTTGCTAAAAATAGAATGCAAGAGCAGGAACAGGCAGAGGCTTGAAAAAGTTTCTAAGGCAAAAAAAAAACAAAAGCTCACCTAGTAAAATGCGCCCATCTCAAGGTAGAGGCTTGAAAAAACGCCTAAGGCAAAAATGAAAGCTCACCTAGTAAAATGCGCCCATCTCAAGGCAGAGGCTTGAAAAAGTTTCTAAGGCAAAAAACAAAAGCTTGCCTATGGAAATGCGCCCTCAAGAAGGAGAAAAGGGTAAAAAAAAAAAAAAGTTTCTAAGGCATAAAACGAAAGTGTCAAGGGTGAAATGCGCCCTCTAAGACATGAAATGAAAGCTTGGCCTAGCATTTGCGCCCATGATGAAGAGGAGATGGCCGAAATTTTCCTAAGACATGAAATGAAAGCTTGGCCTAGCATTTGCGCCCATGATGAAGAGGAGATGGCCGAAATTTTCCTAAGGCATGAAATGAAAGTAGAGATGTCAAAATGCGCCCAAGGCAAGATAAAGTGGCTGGGTTGCTGGATAAAATTTCCTAAGTCAGGAAAATGAAAGTTCAAGACCCCATATGCGCCCAAGGATATTCTAACTGTTTGAGAATTTTCTAAGTGAGAAATCAAGGCTTGCATGAGTAAAATACGCCAAGATGACTGGAGAAAATTTCTAAGTCGCAAAAAATAAATGCCAAGGGATCAAGTGCGCCAGAGGTGTAAAGTGAGGAATTTTTTTTAAATGAAATAAATATTTCATCAAAAATATGCGCCTATGGTAGAGAAAATGTTAGAAAATTTTTTCTAAATGGAATAACATTTCACTGGGGAAAAATATGCCCTTGGCATGGAAGGATGATTTGATGAGTTTTAAAATTCTCCAAAGGCAGTTGAAAGTTGACGAATTTTTTTTCAAGGGGAAGATTTGATATCGATGAATATTTTCCATGGGTCAAGTGAAAAATCAAATGAACCCGTTCAAAATGCACCCATGAGTTAACAGAGTTTGAAAATTAATTTCCTAAGGGAAATTTTAATATTTTCAGAAGAAATTCGTTTTGCCTAGATTATTTTCCTGACAGAAGTTAAATCTCAAAGGACGAATTATTTCGAGCACGCAAACAAGTTTTTAATCGCCCGGAGTTGAACGCTTTAATGAGAGAATTTAAAATGTCTAAGGCAAATTTTATGAAATCGAGGATTTAAATGACAGACATTTTAAAAAAGTTGGAAATAAATTTGCTACTCCCACGAATTTTTTTTTTCGAGTTGAATTTATTTAAACACTGCGAGATTTTAAAATGGAATTTTAAATCAAGTCAAGTGATTGTTTTTCTCGCGAGTTTTTTAAATCGCCAAGAGTTAACTGGCAGACTAAGAGGAAAATTCGAAATTTGAAGAAGAAGGAATCATTATTAATGGCGACTGCCATAATGACCGGCTGACGACTAGCCCACTACTGCGCTTGAATTAGAAGATTCCGAACGAAGATAGTGGGAAATTGATGAAGGTGCTAAAATAGCCCCAGCACTACTTAGCAGGATTCTCCGAGAAGAGTTATTTAAACAATCTCTTCTCTCATTTCTCCTCACATTATTTCGAAGTTGAAGTTGCTGAAGAGGTTCTGGAGAGATTAAAATATTTTCCAAGTGGTTGAGGAGAGAAATTCTGTGAGAGTTTATTTTATTTCGGAGTGTTGAGTTGCTGAAAGTACGAAGTGCTGGAGAAATCTTCATTTGCCGAGACTCTTTCTTTCGAAAAGCTGAAAGTGTGTTGCTGCGACTTCGAGGTTGAAGGTTGAAGTTATTTTCCGGAGTTGCTGGAGAATTTAATTCTCAAAGAGCTGAAAGTGGAGTTGCTGCGAAGTTTAAACGTTGAGAAGTTGAAGAGGTTGAAATTTCATATTGCTGGCAACTCTTTATTCCTCTAACTGCTGAAGTTGACAAAGTGAAGTCAAGGTTCGAACACTTTGTGCTGGAGAAATTAGCTACATTGCTGAAAGTTATTAGCTTGCTGCGTTTTTTCTTCACCAGTCAGAAGTGCAGTTGCTGAGAGTTGTCTCTAAACTCAGAGATTTTTATACAGTACGAGATGGCTGGCGCAAAGGATGTTGCAAGAACAAGCAGAGCCGCAGGCAGAGCTGCAAACACTGAAGCAGGCAAGGCTGGCTCATCTCGACAGGCAATGATTAAGAGGCTCGCTAAGCCATTTCTCCCAAAGTCAGCAATAGTTTCAAAGTTGGCAGGACTGAATGACACCAACCTTGGTTCATTTAATCTGAATGCACTCAAATCGAGGATGTTCGGGCTAGGGGGCCATCAACCATCCGTCACGGCACATAATATAATGAAGAGTGGAATCTACGCAGCTGCTAGTTTTCCGCCAACAATTCAGTGTCCAGAACTAATTATGGAGTGCGC
>VCHN02004965.1:0-10677 GCA_007115665.2 Sequoiadendron giganteum | reverse complement strand
TGGCTTTCTGTGATTTCATATGTCAACTTTGCATTTAATTTTATTTCTATGTCAAAACCATTCCTCACACATATGCATATAAGGTGTACATATCCAACGAACAAAGGTTTTGTCAATCTATCTGGTTTGATTTCTATGTGTCTCTTGAATGGCTGGGAATAACTACCATCTTTTCCATAGATAGAATTTTGATGTGTAAGCATTCATTTTGAGGTATGAACAGACAGTGAGATATGATGAGTAAAATCTGTGCTTTTGCTCTGTCGATTAATATATTGAAAAGGAAAGTAAAAGCTTTTGTTTTTTTTTGTAAGACTCAAGCTTTGAAGCTCGACTGCTGCTACTAACCACGCATATTTATTGTGCTAGGAATGTAATGTTTATTGGTGCTTTGAATAGGAACTTGTAACCTCTTGTTTCTAATAGCCTCTAAGTCTTTGAGCACTGCCTTTGTCTTAAGATAAGCCTTTGATACTATAATGCCCTGTTGTGTTCGTTTGCCAAGCTGAGAAAGAACAAAGTTGAATAACCAAACTTCATCCTTATGGAATATATTGTCTTTGTTTCTGCGAATATAGAAAAAGTCTCAAAATATTACCTTTGCATCTAAAAGTAAGCATTTCTTTATGCATACACCGAGAAATGCATTTTTATTTTATTAATGGTTTTAGCTAATCTGTTAAAGTCACTTGAGATCTGCAACCATTTCAGATAATGATATGTATTTAAAATAGAAGATTACTTTTGTTTCCCCTGTTTATCTTTTGTCTCTGCCTCTAAATCGACACTTCTGAATGCTTTCGTTCTTGTGGTTGTTTGTGCCATCACTGTGTTCTTCATCAACAGTCCGCAGCCGAATATAGTGATAAAAGATGACATTGAAGGCAGAGATTTGTACATAACCACCTTCATTGCCATTGTAATGGCGGTCCATTCCATATTTTTCAGTCCCTCCCCCATGGTTACAAAGGCCGCGAAGGGGCGTACATGACTATGCTGGTTTTTCTCCCCATGTCTCTTTTGTACGTCCCTCTCAAAGTAGACCGGCACATTAAGACTGCTTGGAGCCCGCGGTAACATTCATCTGGCATCACTGTTCCTTGTTGCTAACCATGCCTACCTGTGAATGGGTATGCACTGGCTTTGAATCAAATGAGCATGGGGTATGCAGTATCTATCTTGTGATCTCTTTCATCACCACTGGCACATTCCTGATCCTGGAGAGATCCACACTGGTTGCAGCTCACCAAATTCGAAGAAATCAACAGTCAAAATCTGAGGCTATCTTAGAGGGTGCACGACATGATATTTTGAGTAGAGATCACGTCTCCTACTTTCTGATCTGATATGATGCCATTGACTTTGTTGCAGGCCACACATTGTTTCTTCAATGTCAATTAAATGTTATTAAAGTTGTGAGTCGTATGCGCTGTTATCATACTACCCTGAAAGTCTTGAGGTGAATAGTATTTATGGTAAATATCTGTTGATAGTCTAGATGATTCTCAGGGAATGGCATTGAATAGATATTAGATTTTTTAGGCCTACAATGCCAAACGAATGTAACAGTTAGGTGAGCAAGTAGTGCATATGTCATGCTATAGCCATAGTGCGATACAATTGGTTTACATTTAGAAAAAGCTAGAGAGGACTATAGAAGTCTAGATTACTCTGCCGTATGAAATCATCTTGTAGTGAAAGCAATCAAAGCTACTGCTTTTGGTGAAAAATAGCCTGTATCTTGGTACAAATATGGTAGGCACCCATATAAAGCCGCACGATCGCACGATACACCTCTCCCTGTCAAGGCACCCATATCAAATACACCTCTCCCTGTCAAGTCTTTTTAATGTGTGTGGGTAAATGCTGCATTGGGACAGTGAATGAGGGAGCCTAATGCACTTTTTATTGTCATAGCTGAATGTAGCCTTGAGATTAAAAACACTATTCTAACCTATGTGATTGATGTTTGTCCAAGTTAGAGGATTAATGCATGATTTAGGGACTTTTTAAATTTCAAAAGAGGAACCTTGCATTAGGTCATCATTATGTATTTGTTTCATTTGGAAGTATGTTCATTATGATCAATTATTTTGTTGAGATAAATCGATTCTAAGTTTGTAACTTTGAACTTTTTATAGGTGTTACATCAGGTTGAAACTAAAGTTGACATTGGGATTGAAATTGAAGGTTGGAAGCAAAAAACGTATAAGGAGTGGAATTGAAAATGAAATAGCATTTTTTAATGCTTTATTTGACAATCTTAGACCTTCCATTTACTACCCTTTTTTTTTGTTTTTAGCTAACTCACCTTTCAATTTGAGCTTAAAATCAATCAATGGCTTGATCTTTTCAAAGTTGGTTAAAATTGAACCTTAGACACTTACTAGATTTCAATTTGGGATTAAAATTGAACAAGGCAACTTCACATTTCAATTGGTGCTTTTAAAATGAACTCATAATTGCTTTGAGGAATTTAAAATTGAACATGTGTACTTTGTGTTTTGTAAACTTTTTTGCAAAGTAGTGTCATTTAAAAAGGCGTATGTGCTTCTCTCGCGCTTCACGGCGATCTTGAGAATCAAAAGTCTTTTTGATGACCCTAAGTTGCATAAAAGATTGCCTCCACACTTTAATTTGGGATCTAAAAATTGAACAAATCATGCGAGTGTGAGCACGATATATTGCGGAGGTTCTCCCCTTTGTTTTTCAATGAAGGTTGTGTGAATGACGGAATATATTAGCTCGCTTTTGTTTATCTTAGAGGGCTTGCCTTGTGGGAAAAAGTAATCACCCAAGGGAACGACCCAACCGAGAACACGCTAAAGCCAAGCGACTTCCACCTGGGATATAAGTGTGGATATTGAAACAAAGGCCAATATCATGAGGATTATTCCGACGAGATGGATAGCAATGGACTCTCGCCAATGTTGGATAATCCCCCACGAACGGAATGCCCGAATTAGAACCCTTGTTTAGAAATTGGCCAAAACCTTGTCTATCTTGTTGGTGCAAAAGGTCATGTCCTTTGAAGCCGCCCCACGTAACATGCGGTCTTGTTGTGGAAATGGAAAGTATGCCATGGGAGATTCATGGGTACTAATGCTTGGCTGACCCAAATAAGTGAGTGCCATGGAGGGGAGCCAGTGTGGTCAAGCATTTAGCCATTCGCACAAGATATGCGCAGCTGGATTTATCCAAGTGGGAACCCAACAAGGTATTGTCTCATCATCCTAGGGTTGTAAAAAGTGCTTGGAATCAAAACACATTGCTTGAATCCGAAACAATGGAAAACAAACATTCAACAAGTCATCATAATTTCAAACCCTTTAGGAAAGCAAATACCTTTGACGAATTCAAGTGTTCATGCTTGCCCTAGGGATTTCATCCTTAGAGGCTTCTAAGCATTTGGATTTCATCTTAATTTGCTTACTGAAGTCAACAATAGATAACCTTTGTCTTGATTTCCTTGATTTCTGCATAACACACTTTGTGGGATAAAGGGAAATTAGGATATTGGACATTTAGTTTGAAAAACATAATCAAGAAAGTGTTTGTGGTAAAAAGAATTGAATCTAAACAAGAGAAAAAGACAAATTTGATTACACATGTGTTTTCTAACATGATTTCTCGCAAGATCAAAATCCCAAAAGTCGAAGTTCAAAAAGCTTAGTGTAAAAGCTAGTGAGAAGCGTCTTGAGATCCTGAATTGTCTGAAAGGTTTACTTTCCTCTCATAGGAAATATAGCATGTTCTTCAACACCGAGGTCTTGTAAGCAAAAGTATCATCTAGGTCAAGTCTAGGATCAAATTCAATCACTTTCATCCATCTTTCAACCATCAAAATCAATCAAATTTCCATCTCACCAACAGCTCTTGGAATCTTTGTCATTTGTTATGCTAAACTCTTAGGCGAAATTAAATCATCTTGTTTTGACTTAACACATCTAGTCAAACCATCATCCTATACACAAGTTCTCTCTTGGATAATACAACTTCCTAGGGTTTACGAGTTCATCTTGTTTGGCTTAACACACCTAGCTAAATTATCAAATCATCACCTCATTTGACTTGACACACTTAGTCAAACTACCATCTTGTAGGAGTTCACTTTTGGATAACACAACTTCCTAGAGTTTTACGATTACATTCATCACTCTTGTTTGACTTAACACACCTAGTCAAACCATCAATCCAATCACGAATCAATCAAATCAAAGTCCTAAAAGTTTAGCATTCCCTTCAAAGTTTCTTTAAGAGTTCCATTCATCCATATCACTCATCTTCTATTTATCTCATCCTCATCATCGCTTTGATCCTTCAATTATCCTAGTTCTTTGCTTCTTTGAACCTAAGGTTTAGACCGATCTAAAGGATTAGAGGTTCATCTCTTACATTCTTGAAAATTGATCTTCATTTTATGGTTCAAACTCGATCTCAACACAAGAGGGACATGGAATATAAACTTAATCCATCCATCATGAGCAATTCGATTCAACCAAACTATCCAAGCCTTACAATACCATTTGATTTTCAAAGCTTGTACAATGCATACATGGGAGCATTATCTCATACAAATATCAATGGTACAACAAATATGAGCATAGCCAATCCTAAGTTTGGAACACCTTTCCCAATGGTAGATTTCAATCCAAGTCCAAATCTGCAAATCTATCAACCAAACATCAATGCATGAATTTTTCAAACAACATTATCCCACCAAATCCATACATACCAAGTGAAAATTTACTAAACATGACCATTTCAAATCCACACTTGGTAAACTTTGGGGTCGACATGTTTGCAAATCCCCCTAATGTTCTTCAAAATCCTAGCAATATATTGGCAACTCCATATGTTGATCCAAGTCAAGGTAACAACATGCAAAATCAAAGTTACCTAAATCCAAGCAATATGATTCTAGACCACAACAATGTTCAATTTCAATCTATCATGCCAAATCAAAACATCATACCAAATCATCCCATTTTTGCATCGATATTGCAAAAACAGATGGAAACCATCCAAGCGACCCCAACAATCAACACCATTCCCATTCCACCACCACCGCCAAAATACAACACGACCAGTTCATTCTCCATCATGCTGCAAGTTGCACACGAAGCTTCCCACAAAAAGGCACTCCAAGCCCAACAAGCTACACAGCTAGTTGCTCAGCAAGCACAAGCGGCTCAAGTAGCCCAACAAGCGCAAGTGCAAGCAGAATTCTACGCACTATTGCAATCAATCCAAGAAGAAGTAGCACAACAAAGAGCCCAACAAAAAGCTTTGTTGGCACAAAAACAACATGACGAACAACAAGCGTTGTTGGCTCAATAGAAAATGCAGGCCTTACTCCCACAACAAAGCTTGCAACTGATTCCCACCATAATAATTCAAAATGATGATCAAGATCCTTTGACCAATGATAATGTTGACAATGTCTCTACATCACCTAATGAGTTACAAGACATATCCCAAGAATTTGTTCCAAAGCATGATCAACATCTTTCACCAAGGTCTAGCAATGGCCCTTCCAACAACATATTGACATCCTTTGACCTCATGGTTAAAGATATTGAAGGAATCCCTATCTCAGCATTTGATCCAAATCCTCTCAAAATTCAAGAGAATATTGAGCCACTTCCCAATGACGATGTCCAAGAACCCTTTGTAGACAATCCATCCTTTGAAATTGACCCATGTCAAGAACTTGATCAAAAGCATGGTGAAAGCAATTCCAGAATTAGTCAAAATCAAGAATTTGTATCTCCGAGATACTACAATGATCTAATGGGCACTCTTTTATCTATACAAGATGCCGCAAATGATGACCATATCTGCATAGCACATACTCTTCCATCTACCCATGAGATGCTTTCTTTGGATGGACCTGTAGATGATCTTCATTCAAAACAAGAGTCTCATACTCTTGAAATCATTACTGGGAAACAAGAGTCTCCTACTCTTAACATTGGTACACAAGACCAAGATATAGAAAATTTTGAGGACATAGCAGAAACAAATCATGAAGAAGGTTTCTAAAAAAATTATGAATCAGAGACATCATATGGAGACATATTAGAAAGCTTCTACAAAAGTTGCAAATCAGAAACATCCTATGGACACCTAGCAGAAATAGGGCATGAAGAGGACTCCTACATAATTCATGAATCAGAAACATCCTATGAACTGAGTCATGAGGAAGACTTTTGTGTAGATAGTGAAGCATCAACACTTCTTGAAGAAGCACTACAATCTGATATGTCACAAGATCAAGTTGAAGATATCAATCAGGCATTCATCCCACTTATGGAAGATCCTATCACTTATAAACTTGGATCACTCACCTTTGTAAGGGAAAATCATCTTATCAATAAAAGAGCTATGACATTTGAAGATCCGCCACAGAGCAGAGAAGGAGCAACACCTTGTTTCCAAGGGAAATCATATCCTTTTGCAAATCAAATGTTTCAACAGATGAATTATCAAGGCAGAGGATTAGGCCTACATGAACAGGGTATCCTGGAACCAGTGCAGATTTTTGGCAATCCTAAGCGTCAAGGCCGTGGTTACTCAACAATCAAGGGATCTCAACATATCAGTAATACTATCACCATACTAGGGGCAACTTTGCCTCAAGCAAACGTCAACATAGGGAGCACGAAGAATCCTTATGGTGAAACCAATGCCAATAGTACAACCCGCCATATCATGAATCTTCATCCACCCATCACCCCATCCACGAATTGGGACCAACATCAAAAGAAAGACTTGAATCGAAGCATGAAGAACATTATCAAAGAAAAAGAAGCTAAGAAGCATATTGGACAAATCAAGTACATATGGATACCAAAAAATACAAAGAAAGATTATCCCTATCAAACTCCATCAGTCAAAGAAACTATGGGGCAAAATAAAAAAGGGAAAAGTATCCATCAAAGATTTCCACAGAGGAAAAAGCAGGCTTCTCAAGCAACGTACAAAGTGTATCAAGTAGTTGGTCCAAATTCCATGCACACTTCCATATCCACCCATTATTGCTCATCTTCCCAAGTTTGGAGAGTCAAAGATTCCAAACCATCGACCAATCCATCTATTACTCCTAAACACACTCCATCCATGCCTCCACGCATGATATCCAATTCTCACATTGACCATGTATTGGTGGCGACCCTTCATCATAAGGATTCAGAAGGCACCCTCTCACGATGGGCGCACAAAGACAGAGTTAACTCCGGTATCAGCAAAGCAGATCAAGAATCTCAAAAGTTGCATTCAAGTGCATGTATCTTGGCAAGACAACTTCTACAAGTAGGATATCGATGGAACATTATGACAGAAGCATCAACATCAGCACCACCAGGTGGTTCAGCATCAGCTTAAAATCTCTCAGAAAATACAAAAAAATCAAAAAAATGTCCTGAAAAAATGGTCACCTTGATGAAAACCTGCAAACAGGTGTCTTGGTGACAACAAAAAAATACAAAAATACAAAAAAATCCAAAAAAAATCAGAAAAAGGATTGAAAACAGTAAAGAAAAAAATCATCTTCCAATGAAAACGGCTTTGGTGGCGCTTTGGACAAGTACCATGATGAAAACCTGGCAAACAGGCGTCATGTGTAGAATCAAGCATCTATGTGCGCCAGTTCACAAGAAAGCATCTTATCACATCCATAATGAAGCCAACATTCCATCCATATCATCCGTTCATCCATGAACCGTTTATCCAATCCAGTTTCCATCTACATCCATACTCCAAGTTATCTTGACCTTGGAAAATTTTGGTGCACGCTTTACACTTGTTTATGGTAAACATCTTGACACGGGTCATTTTCATTGATCCCATCCTATCCAACGCTATCTGAGCCTTGAAGCATTATCCGAATGAGCGTTCCTCTATTCTGAGCACCCTTATCTTATCGTAAGATAATCCATATCCATTCGTATCCAAGAATCCACCCATGGAATTCCATACATTGCTAGACACTGGGGGCAGATATTTGCATCTTGCTTCATGAAAAAATCTTGATCATATCCTCCAACTAATGTGGAGATCCGAGCATTGGAAAACATGAAATCAACTTGGTCAAAGCATTTGTGAGCCAAAAAATCCAAGTCACTAGCCCATGGCATATTTTGACAGGACGATGTTCCTCATCAAGCATTATCTTTCGTTGAACATCAATCCAAACAATCCATATCAGTCTCATCTAGTGCGCACATCAGCGTCACATCAAATCATCAAAGCAAATTTGTTCCAAATCAAACTTCATCAATCTTGATCAATCGAATCCAATCAATCATCATCTTGTTTCACTTAACACACTTAGTCAAACTATCATCTTGTGCACGAGTTTACTCTAGGATAACACAACTTCCTTGGGTTTACAAGTTCATTATCATCACTCTGTTTGGCTTAACACACTTAGCCAAATTATCAAAACCATAATCACTTTGTTTGGCTTAACACACCTAGCCAAATTATCCTTTTTGTACGAGTTTACTCTGGGATAACACAACTTCCTGGAACTTACGAGTGCATTATCACTTTTTCAAACTATCAATCCATCAATCCGATTGATCAACATTAAAGCTTGGTTTCCAACAAAATCCCAAAACAAAGCACTGATATCATGCATATCATATCCAAATTGTCAAAATTCATCAGAAAAAGCCAAAAACATTCAAAAAATTCATCAAAAAATAAAAAACATTCAAAAAACTCATTCAAAAATTTCAAGAACATCCAAATCATTCAAAAAATCCGAAAACATGTCGAAATATCAGAAAATCTTCAAAATTCATCATTTAGTCTTGTCAGTCTTTCACCTTGTCGAACTACGTCATCTCTGAGCTTGAACGTAGGCAAGGTTGATCTTTGATCATCACCCAAGACGGTTAGGTCAGTCCTTTATGCGTCCATCGCATTGGCAATCCGTTTTCCCATTCATTTATGCGTTCATCGCATTGGCAATCCGTTTGCCCATTTATTTATGCGTCCATCACATTGGCATCCGTTTGCCCATCTAGTTAGGCGTCCGTCGCATTGGCATTCGTTTGCTTATCTTTTTTACATTTAGGTCATTCTTTATGCATCCTTCGCATTGGCATCCATTTTCCCATCTATCTCATCCGCAGTCAAGTCAATTGACACAAAATCCAAAAACATTCATAAATCTTGAAAATACCAAAAACATTTGTAAACATCTCAAAAATTCCAAAAAACAGCCTCAAAACATTTGAAAAAACCAAAATGGTGCATCCATTTCATCTCACTTTCACCCGTGATTGTTATCACTCATAATAAATCATCGTCACTTTCACCCTTTGGCGAGTTAGTCAAAAGCAAGTTTAGGCGGTTCTAAAGTGAACACCTAATCGTCAGAGTCTCAAGTCTAGATCCGTAAGTCAACAAGTTGGTCAACTCGGAGTATCAATAGCTTATCACCCAATCAGTCCTACCAAAACCCTGATCACTACATGTCCTAGGATGAAGCTTTCCTGCGATGGACATAAGCATCAGGTACCCCACATTAGTTTAGCTTGGCTAGCGGTACAAAGAACATTAGCTTGTTTATTTACTTTATCTTGGTCTTGTTGACTTATCTTATTTTGCGCTCATTCCAAGGACCTCTCGATGATGCCTAAACAAAACAGGTTTAGAGAGAAAGGAATGGGGCAATGATCATTATCTTTTTATCTGTTGTGCTTGTTGGATGTTCTTGTAAAATAACTTGGCGAATACTATCTTTGTTGGGTCCGTCCTAGCAAGGTTTTCGTATGTCAAGTGTGAACAAGATCACTCCTATCTGATTGCCGAGTCAGAGTCCATCACACTAGGCGCAACGCCATCCTGGTTCTTAATACCTTGATGCATCGCCCCTATGTGTGTTATCAAACATAAAGAAAGTTACGCTCTTTATCTCCCATTCTTGGATAAGCAATACATCATCATCTTTCATCATCATCTCTAATAAAGTTGGCTTGTTGAACTTCTGCATCTTCTTGGATTCAAGGGTTGATCCCTCTCATTCTTCTATCCTATCTCATTCTTCTATCCACTTTCATGCTAACAATGCATCCATCTTGCGTCCATCTTGCATCCATCCTGCATCCATCCCGCATCCGGCATAATCACGCCATCTCATTTTCATAATCATATAAGTTGTTTAAAATAATATAGATTTGTTATTCTAAGCATCTTCCAAACATCTCATTTACATCATCATTATCATCCATACATCCATTTTGAACCTCTTTATCATGAGATCCACCTCAAATTGAATCTTTTCGCTCGATCTCTCGAGGGGGCAATGTACTAACGTACTTATTTTTGCCGAAGCATCCGAAAAATTAGAAATTTTTTAATTTCGATATCGGCAGAATCATTCTTTGAACCAATGCAACAAGTACATTGCTTCAAAGAGGGGCAAAATGTAGACATGCAAAATTGACATCATACATCTCGCTCTAACATCGTGCATTCATTTCTTCTATTAATCAATTAAAATATTTATTGATTAATTTCCTAAGGTTCATTAAATAAATCAAATTATTTAATCCTTATGTTCTTCTCATTTGATTTAATAAATCAAACTGATTTAATCAAATGTCAAAATCCCTAAAATCTCCTAAGTTAATTAATCTAAATTAATTAACTTCTAATCATGAT
>VCHN02004100.1:0-12625 GCA_007115665.2 Sequoiadendron giganteum | reverse complement strand
TGGTCAATGTCATCCCCCCGTTTCGGGGACGTTTCCTATTTTTTTGCAAAAAAAGGGGACGGTCCCCTGCTGTCCCCCTATACCCAGGACATCTCGGGGCATTTTAGGTGGGGGACGTGTCCTCAGGTTTCTATGGTTCAACCAAATAACAAATTATGCACACGTATTCAAAACAAACCAAACAAACTAATAACAAATAAACAATCAAACAAACCATATAGGTGTGAATGATGAAATATCCAAGAGCTTGGCTGCATGAACTTTATGATTACTCAAATAATCCTACTACAGTCCAACTCATACAAGAAATTTTACATTGCCATATTGTCTCAAGATTGTTTATGTAGGACTCAACAAAATCGCAACTAAAAACAAGTTTCCTATACCCATAATGGATGATGATCTTGATGAGTTACATGGGGTAAAATATTTTTTGAAGATACATCTCATATATGGATACTATTAAATACCAATCCGAATACATGACTAGGAGGAGACTGCATTCAAAATTGTCAAGGTCAATTTTTTTGGGCTTTGAAATACTCCTGCTACATTCTAGGAACTGATGAACAAGATAATCAACAAGCTCCCTGCTACTTCTTCCTTTGAATTTTTTTATGATATTCTTGCTTACAATAACCCATTAGCAGCCTATCTAGAGCATCTTGGAATTATGTTGTATATCTTGGTCAAAGGGAAGATAATGCCAAAGAATCAATGTGTGAATTCATCAAGTCATCCTTGGAGTACCTATGCCACATTATTTCTGCAGAAAGGGTGCACGCAGACCTTGCAAAATATAGGCCCTACATAATTGGCTTATGCTTAAGATCCTTAACAGACTTTGTGGTTTCTTAGGTTTGGCAGATTTTTCCAAAGGTTTGTTAAAAAAAACCTAGAACAGTCCATTTTTTCACCAATCTTACCAAGGCAAATGCTTTCAATTTGTCTGGTGAGGCCCCAAAAGTTTTTGAGTATGTCAAGCATGCTCATGTCTTCTCTAGTTTTAACAATTCCCAACTTCTCCAAGCCTTTCATCATTGAATATGATGCTTTTTGACATGTGTTTACTGTATTACTGTCACATGATCATCATCCCTTGCTTTTGAAAGTAGGAAGCTAAATGATAAAGAAAGGCAACTGACAACTTACAAGAGGATGATATCCATCTTGCATGCAATGGCCAAGCGCTATCAATTTCTAATTGGAAGAAAGTTCTTTATTAAGATTCACTATCTCAGTTTCAAGCACAGTCTCACTTAGTGAACATATAAAGAGAAGTGACAGAAATGGATTGATTATTTGTAGGAATGTGACATAGAGATACTCTATAAGAGGAGAAAACAGAATATGGTGGCAAATGCATTGTCACATTCATGCCACCTACATTAGCCAACCTGCTTTGCTACATGAACATTTTTATGATTACTTAAGTAACCTTGCTATAGTCTAACACTTACAAGAAATTGTGTATTGTCATAATGTATCTACATTGATTTTAGAGAACTTGCCAAGATCAAAATTAGAAGTTTCCTATGCCCGTGAATGATGATCTACTTGATGTGTTACATGGGGCAAAATATGTTTTAGATCTCAAGCTTAGATACTATCAAATATTGATCTGAATAAAAGACTAGGAAAAGGCTGCATGCATTCCTGCATTGGAGAGATTTTTCAAATATTTATAGAAAACATCCTTTACACCAAAACAATGCATAAAATATTGAGTAGAGGAATTTATAATTTTTCTTTTCTATGTATTGTTGTTACAGACAATATTACAACAGCTTTCCACACAGCAAATGTAACATTGCATAATATCCAGTATTGTTTTAAATGTAACTGTGCTGACCTATTATGATGCCAGAAATTCTTTGACATCAATTTTTATTCCTTCTCTAAGAAACTCAACCCCCTTTATGGGAGTACGATGACTCTCGGAAGATATTGCAACAACCAAAAGGTATTGATTCCTTCCTTGGATGAGAGTGGCGACTTCCCTTTGATTTTTCCCAACCTCCACGTCACCCAACACCTCTCCAATATGTTTCGAAGCATTTTAAAGAGGATGTGTCTAGTCTAAATGGCCATGCAAGCAATTTTGGAAGTAATTATACTCCAATTAACAGGAAATATTGCACTGCTGGAGAAATAGAGGTCAGGACCAGCTACTAAAAATAACATTTACTATAAATAGCAACTGCTAAAAATAGTGTGTCCAAACACCAAACTGGCACAATCTGAGATACACTGAAACTTACTATAAATAGTTGTAATGTCCCCTTTTGAGGAAACCCTAATTTCTGCTCTAGAAATATAAGTTAATGCGGTTAGGGGTACAGCTTATCAACTAAAGGCTTAAGCTGAATAAATCTTGGTTTAGGTCTTGCAAATCATGTTAGATAATGTTGGAATATAATTCACATAATCAGACATATAATAAGTGTTTATCTATTCATATCATGCAAATATTTTTAACCCACATAATATCTATAATTCACATTGAGAGTTGGATCGTAAGGGGGAGTGGATGAAAAGCATGATAGGTCTGCCCGAAGCTATCACACCAAGCCCAAAAGCGGATATACCATCCCTCTTGGCCCTCATTTGGCACACTTAGACATTCTGCATGGGGTGGTCTACTTGGCAGACAACTTGTATCTGCATTCCCTATCCTTGCTATCTTATCCATTCCTCTTATGGTTGAAGCTCCTTGAATCAATTCCAGCAATCAATCCATGTAGAGGTTTGGAAAGAGCTTACTGTAGGAGGCCCGTAAACATCTTCTCCTAAGCCCAAGAGCAAATATCACCCCCTTGGCTCCAAGAGGCACACTTAGTCATTCCATTATGGAGTGGCGTACTTAGGAGGAAGTCTAGTATCTACTCAACCTACTAGTAGTCTCTTCCTCACTTCTTTCATGGTTGTTTAATAAAGATAAATAACAAGATAGATATGATTGCAGACACAGTAATTATGATAGAATATATCACATTAACATAATTAGTTGTCCTATTCAAAATAACATATTAGCAATGCTATAATGGTGGCAAGCATACTCCAAAATGACATTAATAAACAACATCAATTAGACAAATATCATTATGTACAAATTGTACTTATCAACCATCTATAGTATATTTATCAATCATAATATATTTATCGATCATTAACTATTATTTAAATTCTTAATTTATTTGCCAATCATCAACATCTAAGTTCATAATGTATTTAACAGATTTCATTTTCTAAATACATAAGCGTTTATCACTTCTTATTTAATTTTATGGAAAACACTTACCTCTTTTATCCTTGATCGGTCTGCAGACCTGTCTTCCCTTCTAGTCACCAATGATGATCTCCTCCTTTGGAGATATCTCCTCTTAAATATGCCCTTATCCTTGGGACGTGACTCTTAATCTGCCCGCTGCCTTTTTGGGAAGAATCGCACCTTTCTGCTGATCGCACTCTAGTATATGTTAAGGATTGTCGATTATGTGTAAGGAAGCATCAATGCCTTTTTCAGACTAATTTTTAATGACTTGCTGACTATTGTTTATTTCAACTTATGTCATCATTTCAACAATATGATCATAACATCCATATTATTATTTTATATTATATGTTTCTTAATATATTTGTTATTATTATTTATATATTTTAGTATTTATATATCACGATAATAATATTAGTATTTATGTTTTAATATTTACAATATTATATTTGATAATTCTGATTATAATATTATTTTGTGATGATTATAATAATATTAAATTGTCAATATTTCATTTTTATATTTTGATATGTATTTTGTTACTTATTCATTTATTTGTATTCCCATGTTTTTGTATCTTGCTGTTACAATTTCGGGGGCATGACAATAGTAAGTGCTGAAATTGGCAACTACTATAAAAAGTAACCCCTGCCAAAAAGCACCGGAAACCACTACAAATCCCAACACATGCTCTGAGTCCCCTAACCAACTCCACTTAGCCTACGGGAACCCTGGAATAGGCTAATGGAACTCCCAAACTGATCAAGTGCAAGAAGAGGACATTACAACTAACGATGCATGCAAGTTGCTTGTCACAAAGATTATCAAGCTATGATCTTGAAAGAGACTTTAACATAGGTATAGGAAAGAAAGGATGAAGTTCAAAGACTATGATGGCATATTTTAGGCACAAACAAAAAGGATTTAGGTGAAGCAACTCTTCTTCGGCACATTGAGATAGAATTGTATATGAGGATCATCTTCCAAACATAAATTTATCACTCTAGAAAGTCCAATATACAAGACAAGAAATTTAATAAAGCCTAGCGATCAAACTTTCTATTTTTAGGAACAAAAAACATTTTTTTCATTGTTTTGGATTTGAGTAGATTGCCACAAAAAACACTTTATATTTTAGAAAGCTGTTTTGTATTGCTTTTTTGGTGAAAACTAATGGATGGCAAAGAGCAAAAAGTTAACAAAGTAGTTTCAAGCTTTGTCACATGAAAATAAAATTCAAAAAGATGAAAGCCAATGAAAAATGACTTTTTTATTAAAGTCGATGTTTGAAAACAAAAAAACGGAATAAATTTAAAAGAGATTCAAAGTTGTGAGTTAATCATTTAAAAATTGCATTAATAAGCAAATATTTCCACCAACAACCAAATACGCGCTTAAAATCAATCAAGCACTCAAATATTAATTGGGAAAGAAAACAAAAGTAATGTCCAAGTTAGTATGTGGGCCCAAGTCAAGATGACCATAAAAAAAATTAAAATAAAGGAGAAAAATCAACGAATATGAACCCTTCATTTAAAGTGACACCCAACCCAAGATAGAGAATTAGTCAAAGAAAATTGAAGAGAAAACTAGAGCTCTTGATTGAGATGGATGCTAAAGATGAGAAGCATAAATGGAAAGAAAGTAATATTTTATACTATTTAAAGGCGACGAGAATAAAATTTCTTGCAAAGCAATTATTATTATTTTTCAAGCTTCAAGAAGCTACAGCTCGAAGGTGATAAATATGTGTCATTTACATATACAATGTAATGAGAATTAATTTCAAACTTATGTTGCAGAGATTGTCATTCAAGTTTGATTTCAACTAGATTGTTAAGTGTCTTTGTGTAAAGAATGCAAAGTTGAAGTTTGCTTATGTGTCCAAGATTTCTATTTGAATCCAATCCTAGGTGTTGTAATCACTCAAGAAGGAATCTAATTAATAAAAGATGTGTAGCTGAAATATACCAAGCCAATTTTTTCACTTTTTCCAATTGCAAATTACAATCAAATATGCACTCGTTAAGGTTAACTCAAAACCAAAACGATGCTGTAAGCAACTCTACCTAGAATGTACACCAGGATCCCGATATGGGCAAGGTGTGAGCATTGGTTAGAGGATCTTAAAGGAAAGTTGATACAAAGAACTCTAACCAAGAATGCGCCGACGAACGGCGAGCATGTGGTCAAAGGATCCCTACCAACTATTAAGCTGAAATAACTCGACGTCGAGAATGTGCTTTCCAAACCGAGATGGAATGGGAGCTACCATATGACGGAGATGCTAAGAATTACAATGCAATTAAGGAAACTAAGCGAGAATGCTGAAAGTAACTCAACACCCAGAATGTGCTTTCTGACCTGGAGTGGGAAAGGAGCTACCATAGGGCAGAGATAAAGAAATACAATTGCAGTTACGTAATGTAAGGATGAGCATTACAAATCATGATTAAGTAAGATTAAAGAACTGCTGTCAGTACTACTGTCCAGCTTACAATGACATAGAGATCACCTGCAAGATCAAGGATTAGAGCTCTTCAAATTGCTGCAACAATAAAGATGTCCTTCTCAAAGCCTTTATGATTTTCTAATACCAACCCATGAAGAAGAATGTAGGATTCTCGAATTTGATATGACAGACCAGCAGCGTAATAGATCTAACCAGTACCCTTTAGACTCACTAAAATGCACTTATCTCACTCGTTACTAACTCTTTTGACTTGAAAACAAATGCATAACACCCTTATGAAGGAGGCGACCAAACTAGGACCACAAATTCCACCCAAACCCTGAATTCTTTTTAAGACACAAATCCCAAGAACATGAAATGGTACGGCCCAGCAAGAGGGGTGATTTCCTTCTAATAAATTCAAAGCTTCATCATAAAATCTGAGATTTGGCAAATAGGGGTGCCCTTACCAAGGAATCATATTGAGACAATACCCAGAAGAAGAATAATTTTATTTTCTAATCTGCAATTGAAAATCACTTACAGCCAAACATAAACAGCAACTCCAGAAAACTCTACTATGCAAGAAACAGAACTCTATAAGCAAACCCAACTACAATGCAAGCTCACTACAAAATCACTCAACTATCACTAAATCATCACTAGTTGTTGTGTTGCAAGCAAGAAGCAATGCCCAAGCTAGGAGGCCTTCATTACTCGAAGCGATCCAATACCATTCCGGCAAAGTAACATTACTGAAGACATAAGATGCCAAAATGAAGACCCGGTGCCTCCTTTTATAACTTTGTGAAGACCTTTTCTGAAGCTTCTAGAAACCCTAAACTTTCCCTCCAATAATGGCGTCACTTTCTCAAGGCTTCAATTCGACTTTACTTTGAATTTCAACTCTTCAAAAAAACGTCCCACTAAAGGCTTCCATTTTGACTTTAGAAAATGAATAATATTTCCTCAATGGGGCACCACCCATAAAAGACCACCTTTTAAAATAACTTTAAGTTATGAGACTAGGCCAAGGGGTGTGATAACATTAAAATATAACATTATTTAAATGAACTGAACTTATCTCTCCGCAAAAGCATCCCAAGGCCCAATTTGAACAAACCAACTGAGTCAACTGGAGAGGAGAGCCAACTGTGCCGAGACGAGAGGACCACTGCCAAAAATAGAATTTACTAAAAATAGTAAATTCTTGAAGGAGCTCTGAAAACCAAGAAGAACACATCACTGCGAAGCATTCGGAAAACCCAGAAGGAATCCGCCAATCAATCAATAATTTAAGAGCAAGAGCAACCTCCAAAATGCGAAACCCTAATTTCACCTTCCGAGTAGCCTGCGGGTCTCCGGAATAGGCCAACGGTCAACTGCAAAGATCATGCTCGAGAAGGGGACATTACAGTAGCTTTGAATGTTTTATGATAATTAATTCTCTTCATCCATTCTTCTTCTAGGTGTTGTTATTTTCACGTCTTATGTTTTCTTTTCCAAATCAAATTGTTAATACAAATTCCAAAGGATCTTTGTTTTATCCTTGGATAGTATTCTTGTCTAGGTTTTAGCTCTCAATAAATTGAGAAAACCCATTGGTGAGAATAGGAGTTCTTCAAATTCTCATGTTCTAACCTCTAAGATCAAAACAAATAGGTCAAGTTTTCTTATTTATTTTATCCTTATAAAAAACCCCAAAGAATAGATTGTATAGTGTTCAAATTGGCAAGCGTGTTTTTGTTTCAAATTTGAAAGTAGATTAAATGTGGGAGCTTCCCTTGCAAGTGTGAAATGAGGATTTCCTTATCCATTGTTTTGTTTTGTATTGTTGATGATTTTCAATAACAATCATGATAAATTCATAATAGTTATTAGTTGGCTGTTGTGCTTGTATGATGATGCAATTTTATACTATATTTGTATTCAAATCTAATAGAAAACACTTCCTCAATGTTTTACAAACCCTCTTGATACAATTTGTAACTGAATTTTGCATAAAATTTATTTTTTTAATGGAAACTAGGTATTTTTTAAAGTAGTTGAGCTTTCCCATGTCAAAAAAGAATTGGTGTGCTAAGTTTGAGTTGAGTTCAAGTATGTGAACTATGCCATCAACAACACATAAGATAGAATAATTACATCAAAAATTTAATCTTCATAGGGCATGGGTGATCATGTTATTGAATAACTAATTCTTGTAATCAACAAATACAATCATTTTTTTTCCCAGTCATTCAACTCATTATCTATGACAAACTCTAAGTGGTTCCTTCAATCTTCCACAAAATATTAATTTTGTTTCTGCAGCGCAGGTTGTCTAGGTTCTAGATAACTTCATTCTGAAACTCAAAGAAATCTTGGATATTTGAGGATACAATACACAGAATTAAGGTCAACTTCAACCAAAATGAATCAAACACATTGTACTTGCTATCTGTGTGAAGATGATCCTAATACTTTTCAACTTTAAACCATTTACCCAAGTTTTCAGTCATATCTAGCCAGTTCTACAGATAATTATAAATTTATTATACATTGTTTCATCAGTTTTAGTTTCAAACTCATATTTTGCAATGTTTATCATAAAAGGCCTTCCTCTTTCCCCATGTGGTTTTTCCCATCCATTGCACCTATCCTTTAATCTAGTTTACATAATGTATGTGCCCTTTATGCATTACACAGAATATTGTCAAGTTATCCGTGCAAACTAGGAATGAGACCTCTTTTGGAGAAATGGTCTTTCAGTGCAAATAATATTGAAGATAAGAATTTATTCAAATACTGGGATTTAAGCAATACAGAAATACAAACATATAACTTAAGTTTTGTATTATTTCCAATTCTATCAAATAAAATTCTCTTAGGAGGACCACTTTTACCACAACATGAACGTAAAGACACTGAATTCTGTAGAGATGAAAACGGAGATTACATATTAAAGAAACAAAGCTTCTATAATTGAACATGAAAATTCTCTAAAAAACACTATGAATCCAATTCATTTTTTACAAAGAAAGCTAACCTCTTTCCTAAACACACAAGATCCCTTCCGAAAGATTTCAAGAAGTGTGTTGTAGTTGATTCCAAACTCCTGGAAAAGAAGTTCATTCTTATCCTGTGTTTGGGTACCCTGCACAATTTAACTATGAGTTGAATTACATCTGTACAACAAGTTTCATCTCAAATTTCAAGTTTCAATTGTCCATAATAAATTGAAATTGATGCTTCTAGAAGAACCTTCAAGAGATATTTATTTATATTGATGTTTTCAATCACACTATGTATCCATCATTAGGATGAACATGTGATAGAATTGCTGAACTAGAGTTCATAAATTAATTAATTCTATTTACATCCAAAGATGTAAAGTTGACCCCACCAATAGAAAAAACAATAATTATTTTGACAATTGTTTAAATCATGGATAATTTTTTTACTGAAGATTGCCTAACCTACAAGTACTACTGAATAGCAGAGTGTGCTGAGTAACTTGCTCATGTACCTGCTGGCAAGTATCAGTGAGTTGCAGGCTGGAACTCACAAAGTACTCAGCGAGTCTGAGTCTGCAACTCAGCCTCACATCTGCAATGCAGCCTGCATGCTGAAATGCGCTCAAAATGCAGATTTTCCTCCTTTTTAAACCCTCACTTTTACATTTCACTCTCACAGTTATCATTTACCTTTTAGCTCTTCTTGTGGTCATTTTAGGTGATTGCGGATGTGCAATTCTAGAGACTTTTGAAGATCTTTTCAGATGTGTTTTAATTTTCTTTTTCTTTTTTTCAAGTTTTTCAAATTTGTTTTAAACTTCTAAATTTTTCTGAGGATTAGAAATATTGTTTTTACATGCATATTCATGTTTTATATACATTTGAATTAATCTACACTAGCTAGGATTCCACATTTTTAAAAAAAAATTCAAAGCCAGGCTTTACATTTACTTCTTTTTTTTTCAATGCCCACTGTTGCACTTTCTGTCCAATGGCCTTAAGAAGTGAAAGTGGAAGCTCAAGCATTAGCAACAAGGATGTCACTTGGAAGCATGGTGTACCATGACCAACCATGGAAACAATCATTTGCAACTATCATAGATTGAAAGTGAGTGGAGGACCACCTTGCACAAAATGTTAACCATAATGTCAAAATGTATCTAAACGTTCTATAAAAGTTGTATGGGAGATGAAATCATGTAATGTCCCTTTTTCGGTCCATTCCAACATTTTGAAAACTCCATCTTGCGTCAACTTTATCAAAAGGGTATTCTGGCAACAGAGGAAAGTTCTTGGAGCCAAGATGAATACTATGGTAACTTCATGCACGGATCTGACATTTTGGGAACACTCCACACTTTTTGGAAAATTTTGTCATCATGGGAGTGCACCAATCTTCATATAGACTGATATCCTATGCACTTAAGGTATTGGTGGTGTGGTTGGAATATTGAGCTTGTTAATATTTTCCATAACTATGTTGGTTGTGTGAAAATAACTAAATTTTTAAATGATTAAATATTTAAGTTGTTTGAAAGTGGAAAATTAAAGAAAACTTATATTTAATTATTTAAAAAGGTAATTAATTGAGTTTTGAGGAAAAAGATGAATATTTAATTAAAAATAATTTTAATTTCTTTTAGAGTTTGATGGAAAAGGATTAAAAAAGCAATTATTGGGAAAAAGACATTCTATGGTTATCGATTTCCAAATAACCTTGTTTGTTAAGCTTCGGTTTGGCTTACCTTGAGGATGAAAACCCTCTTGGATTATCTAGGAATTGGAAGGCAGAAACCTTCTGACCCTCTTTGTTGGCTTCATTCAAAGGTCAAATTTGAGCTTTATAGGTTATTACAAGTTTAGCAAATTAGAAAATCCAAAAATATATATATATATATATTTTTTCAGGTATTGTTATTTCAAAATAAATCAAAAAATTATATCTTACTTGCTAGTCAAATAATATAAACCCAGTCGTACCAGTTTTGGTTGCAAAGTGGTTTGTGCCATTTGTAATGGCGTAGAGTTTATTTTAAAGGTGTAATTGAGTTCAAGAGTAGATTTGAAGGATCGATCCATCACTTGAAAATTTGGAATATATGAAATTAAAAGGAAACAGGTATCAGACCCCCTTATGAAGCATTATTGGAATACTAAGGTGATCGCTCATCTTCCAAGGGTGACATGGAAGGGAAAATTAGCAATGCAGCCTAAAAAGGGAGTCTTGATCACTATTTGCCAGCTGTCAAGTGTCATATAGGGAGGTGACATGTAGGCATAAGGGATTTAAATCAGTCCAAAAAGAATCACAGGTCCCCAATAGCTACAAGTTGGAGGTTATAAAATTTTTTTTTGTGTTTTATGGCCATTAAACCACCTTAGACTCCTGCCGCCACCTTCCAATCCCATTGCAGCAGTTTAAAGGATTTTGAATTTTAGTTGCAGCAGTCCAGCAATTCCACCTGGCCATTGAATTTTCAAAGGGAGTTAATTAAGCATATGAATCATGCATGCTAACCGCCACATTCCAAGTTTTAAAAGTAGTCAAATCTCCAAGGAAAAGGGAGATACCAGCAGATAAAAAGGAGGACATGGGAACTGCAAAAGTCAATACAACAAGTAAAAGAAAAAGCAATGCAGATCTATTTCAACATATGACAGGTTCTAAGTCATTTGACTTTTATTAAATGTTATTTAACTAATGCTCTCAATAATATGATCTGAATGTTTTATTCATAAAAAAGGAAGTTCAGGTTAGCATTTATTTATTTAAATTTTGCAATTAAAAACAATCAAAATAGTCAGAAAAAATAGATATATATATATATATATATTAGTGAATTTGCTGGAAAATTTTGAAAGGAATATTTCAAATCGTCACTTTGACTAAGCATAAAAATTGGTGAAAATGAGGGCAGCCATAGACATTGCAATGGTGATGAATCCCAACATGGCATGGGAATCAAAGGTGGAAATAGATATAGAGATTGTAGGCTCCTCTTATGGTCCACAAATTTGCAGCACATCCTATCCATCAAGCTCCAACCAAATGTAGTCATAGAGACTTTTTGTTCCACAAAACATACTATAAACCCAACTACAAATTGGAACAAGGAGAAGCATGATGAACAAGTATGGCTTGTGTGAATTTTTGGTACTATGACCACCTGTTGTTAAACATGGCAAGAACCCATGTTTAGAGAATTTGGTCATAGACTTGACCAATGCAGGGAAACAATCAAGCTGCCTAGTCCATATGAATTAAGTGACTCATTGCTCCAAAAAGTAGTGGCAAATATAGAGACCATTGTTGAAGAGAAAAAAAAATATCAGTGCAAGAGTGGATGCACAATATTAGTAGATAGGTGCATAGATGGAAGGAATTGCACATTCATCAAATTTCTAGTAGTTTCAAATTGTCAAACAGTGTTCTTGAGGAATATTGACGCTTCTAACAAAATAAAGAATGCTAAGAATCTAACTCAAATGTTGTAGAAGATTGTATTTGATGTCAATATAGGAAAAGTGGTCCAATTTGTGATGGATAATACAGCAGCGTATGTGGCGGCCAGGAGACTATTTGAGGAGATGCACCCAACACTTTTTTTGAGCCCTTGTGCTGCTCATTGCTTCGACCCTTTGTTGGACCACATAGGCAAACTTTATTAGGTAAAATTTGTGGTGAAAGACACCAAGTACACTACAATCACTCTTGGGTGGTTAGCTTGATGAGAGATCATACCAAGGAGAAGGAGCTTTTGCAAGTGAATACCACACAATTTGCAAACAAACTTCATCTTCTTGCAAAGAATTTATGGTTTTCTAACACCTTTTAAGAAAATATTTATGTGCCAACAATGGATTGATTCTTCTTATTCAGAGAAGACGAATGGGGAAAGGGTT
>VCHN02000805.1:0-29540 GCA_007115665.2 Sequoiadendron giganteum | reverse complement strand
TCATTTAAAATGCCATGCAGGTAATAATGGAGAACTTTTGCAGCTCTATGGAAATCGATATATAGTGGAAATAACACATGTTGAACTAACCATCCATTTTATTTTTCATAGCTAAATCTTTTCTTCACTAAGTATATGGAAAAATCATCATGAGATGGCTACAAATCTATGCCACGTAAATCTTGCTGGCTGGTCATTCTATTAATTATGATAACCATAATTTGGTTTTTTAATTAAATTATTCTCACCTATAATCTTTCATTCTTAGGTTTAATTCTTATTTTACCTTGTTTTCAAACTAAATTTGTAGTCTGATTATGGATTTTGCTTGTCAGGTCAAATGAGAATGGATGGCCCAAATTATTTGTTTGGCAGGTAAGGATATATTGAGTCCTTGCTTAGGCTATGAAGCTTTAAAGTGTTCGAACAAAATCGTGCTACCCTTTCTGTGCTTATTTTCTTAAGAGCATCTGTTTTTTCGGAAAATATGGTACTTAAAAGTTGTCATTTCCCTGTTTTGATGAACTTTGCATAAATTTTGTGAAAGATGTGTTCAGTATTTGTATGTATTTTGACGAGGGACCGGGTTGTTTTCTTTCCTTAGATTGACAAGATACAAATGATTGCTTACCTGCATTTATGGATAATTGCATTTCATCTAAAAGTTTAAAACCAAATCAGCACTTTGAGATGATTTTCATATATATTTGGCATTTGCTATTTATATATGAAAATCAGCTTGATGTATAGAATTAGAAATATGATCTGCATTACTGTATTACATGTTTAACAAGTGGGGAATTTCAATAAGATAGATGATAGTGAATTTGAAAGCTTTTGGATTTTGAACATTTTTTCTATCAATGTTTTAGATCACACTCTATGATCCATCGTCAGGATAACATGCTCACACAGTCAAATCCAGAAGCTCCCAAACTCAATAACATGGATTGTTGAAATTTAATGTCTTTGATATGTGATAGTACCAAGGAAACCCAAGACTTCTCCAAGTGGCTTTTACATGACACCCACTCTCTTATGTATGCAGGGGTGGATCACTTTGACCAATTTTCTACTCAACTTTTTCATTGAGAATTTTCTTTTCAACTAAATCAACCTGTAAAATACTAGCCAATCTTTTTGGTTCCATACTTTTTTATTGGGAGCAATGAAAGTATTCAAAACAGGCATTATATGTATCTGGTCCTATACTCTCCTTAGGCATGGCTTGCACTTCTCTTATGTATGTAGTGGTGGATCACTTTGACCAATTTTCTACTCTCTTCTTTCAATGAGAGTTTTCTTTTCAACTAAATCATCCTGTAAAATACTAGCCAATCTATCTGGTCCCGTCTTATTGGGAGCTATGAAGACATTCTGAACAACCATTATATATGTATCTGGTCTCGTACTCTCCTCAGGGGTGGCTTGCACTTGGCACCTACTCTCTTATGTATGTAGGGGTGGAGCACTTTGACCAATTTTCTACTCTCCTTTTTCAATGAGAGTTTTCTTTTCAACTAAATCAACCTGTAAAATAATAGCCAATCTATCTGGTCTTGTACTTTCTTATTGGGGGCTATGAAGGCATTCATAACAGCCATTATATTCTGCAGCCCCTTGATTGTCTTATATAGCTGCTATGCCTTGATTGTAAATCTCTTCGCTTCTGCCAGATTTTGCACCACATATTTAATCTCTTGTATCTTTAGTGCCCTAACCTTGCCCTTATATCATTTGGTTGTTTTGTGATTCTAAAATGTGTGTTTACTAGTTTAACAATCAACCATTTGCAATTTCTGCCACTCCATAGTGACAAGACTTTATAGTTCAAGAAGGCAATTTGAGAAGTAACACATACAACTCTCTTGTTAGACTATGTATGTTAAGAACTCAATAGCTCTAGCTCTTGCTCCTCCTCTGCTAGACACCAGTAGACCGCCTTCAGGCATCTTCACTTTAATATTGGCGAATCAATCTGAGGTTGGCTAGATTTGAAGGGGTGTATTTATGCATTTTTTCTATAAAATAGAATCAAAATTTTAGGAAAACCGTATATTTGAAAGGGGAGGTTTTATATCTTGAAATACTTTGAAGGATTGTGGTTGTATATATATTTAGTTTGAAATATTTCTTTTATAAATAAGTCATGCCTTTGGAAGTAGGATTTATAATTGTGGAGCAACATGTCCCATGATATTAGGGATTTTAGAAGATTGGATGTGGTGTCATCTAATTGTGGACCAGAGCTTATGCGATCTACACCTTTGGGGATGACAGAATCTCAATTACCTTTCTAAGTTCCATGTGGTCCAAGTTGCTCAACATAACCCTATAGATGCATTATCACTAAGAGCACAACTTTACTTCATGCCAAGTAAGATGTGCATGAATTTCATGCACATATGAACTTATGATAAAATGATGGTTGGTTTTCGCAACCTTCCTCTTCTTGTAAAATAGGTTTGTGTGCCATACCTAAAATGAACTCTTTGTTGAACGTCCACGTACGCTTGTGATTGTGTCGTCATTGTCTATTTCCACTTGCACATTGAGCTACACACTCCGATTTCCAACTTGCATTTGTTTCATATAATGCCTAGCTTGATTCAATCTATCACTTACTATTTTCCTCAACAGAAGTTGGCAACCTCTTATTGGTTTCATGTTGGTGGCAGCAATGCAAACACATTTTTTTTACGTTCAATGAATAATTTCTTTCTTATGCTTTACACAATCTACTCTAATTTTAAATGTTCATCCAATTCCTACCCTACCTAGAATGGGGAGAGAATTGAAATGGAAACTGGAAGACTAGTTGGAGGTGCAACATGTACTGGATGGACGCTCTCATTTTTCCTCTAGCGATTTGGAGTGGACTCTTGTTGCCTGCGAAGAGGATGGGCTCATTGACCTTGTCGCAACAATTCCTCTTAATAGACTCGATGATTTCGTTCGTGGCGAAGGGTTGCTTGAAAGTTCTGAAGCTTTATTTGTTCACCAAAAAATAGAGAGAATAAGACCACCACGAGTCCCATCAACAAAACCAATTATAACACAACAATTATGTATTCTAGGTTTGTACCTTTCAACTTTCATGTCTACAGTTTAGTGATATTTTATTCTCTCTTGTTTCAAGATGATGAGATGATACTTTCTTCACAGCTATAGGTGTGCATATGGTCTTGGTGATCATAGGAAAAGGCCTTCACCAAAGAAAAGAGCATGAATGTTTACAAAAAAACGAGGTTGTCAATGCCACTTCGTTGCAAAGGTTATGTATGGTAGACCCAATGTTGTGTATCTACTATTCAAAGAAATGTTTCATGTCGATGTCAACGGCGAATTTTGCCATGGCATTGACGACATAAATAGAGACTTGCATGCTAGGTTCGCCCCAAATCTATCCACAAAATGCAAAAGCTATATTGAAAGTATTTTGCTCATGGACATGAGTGTCAATGCAATAATGGACAGACACCTCACTGATTCTAGTTTTTGTGGTATGATGACTAAGAGAGATGAATTCTTCACAAGAAAGGATGTAATGAATGCTTGGCGAAAGGTGCACTCTATTCACTCACAAAAATACGCATACGATTCGTCAAATATCATAATGTGGAATGCACAGGACAATGCCAACTTCTACTTTCAACAGCCCCATGGGAATGTGATGCCTTTTGTTATTGGGGTTTAGACTCCATAGATGCTAGATATGATGGTTTGCCACTCGCACAATTCAATCATCTCCATGGATTCCACGTTTGCTACAAATAAATATGGGGTGAGGCATTAAAAACATCAATGAATACTTCTTTGTCTTTTCAATTATCTTATTGGCTATATACATGACAATGTTCACACTGACTTGTTATGTCTATAGTACCAATTGTATAATTTGCACGTTATTGACGAGCAACAGAGTGGTGTGCCCGTTGCATGGGCAATCTCCTCGCGAAACAAGATCGAGGACATTTCTAGTTGGCTATATATGGTGCATGCCCGTGGATATAAGCCAATGCCAATTGGACAATCAATGTTTTTTTTGATTGATGATGTCACTGCAAAAATTTAGGCCATATAGTAAGTACATGTTTTGGTTGGTTTGTATTTCTGTTCCATTTGTTATTTATTTCCAATGCCACTTTATCATGCAAATCAATGCTAAACAATATCCTTTGTATTCTCTATTAGGGTTGTTTTTGGATGTCGTATGCTTCTATGCATTTGGCACGTTCAAAGGTCTAGGCTTAAAAACGTACATAAGTACACAGCCAAAGAGAGGGCAATGGACATCTTTCACAAGCTTAGCAGGATCATGATGGCGATCGAGGATAGCGAAGATAACATTACTTAGCTATTGAACAATTTCTTTGAGGAGTTCAACGATCAGCTCCAATTTTTAGAGTACTTCAAGAAGACTTGGTGCGAAGGAGATGTCAAATTGGTGAGTTGAGAATTTTTATCAGCTTGTTCGATTCTTACCATTCACATTTTTTGATGTTACCTCTAATACGTTGTGGTTTACTTTGCTCTTGCTCTTCTTTTGCAACCATGTGGGTGAAAAATTGTAGACTATTCCCACATGCTAACCAGGATAGAAATGTTGCCATCGAGTCATACCATTGTATGTTGAAAACCCGATACTTATGTGACAGACAAAAAAAATGCACAAGGCGAATGGACAATTTGTATTACACGCTTGTGTATAGAATGAAACCATTCTTTAGGCAAAAGCAAAAGTTGTAGCATCATGGTTTTTAGACTAACTATAAGATTCAAAATGTAAAATCTAGTTTGGAGAAGGTGATGACAATTCAAAATGATGATTGTGTTCCAGACGAAACACATCCTAGATGGCAATGGGTGAAAAGTCAAAGTTCGTGCAACGACTACCTGGTTCAAAAATTTGGCGACCACCTTTCTATTTATGAGTGCCTTAGGAGTTTGCAAGGAAACGCTTGCAAACATGTCCTTAAGGTTGTCGAACTGACTAAAAGATCATGACATTGAAAGGGTAGTCCATGGTAAGTGAATTGCAATTTGAAGTGCTTTGCTTTATGGGAGACAATTGTGTTTTCCATTTTCAACTTCCTAATACAAGTTTCTTGTGTGGTTGTCATTTAGACGACGAACATGAAGCCATTGATAGAGGGACAAATTTGAACGAGACATTGTCAACATAGGAGCGTCCAAGAGAACAGTCATAGTGTTCTCACCCCTACACAAACTCCTTCTGTTAGTGACGAACATGATGTACATTTGAAAAAAATGTGTATTTGGAATGAAACAAATCAAATTTTGAAGAAAGTGATGTGTACATCGCCCCAGTGTCTACAACAAGTACAGTCATATGCACAGTGTGAGGAAGGAGCATGTGAAGTATGTGCAATGGGAAAATGACAATGCAAAATTGGAGGCAGCAGGTACTAGAATGTATGAAATGGAAAATAAATTTGCTGTAGAAACACTTGAAAAGAAGCAAACCGAAGTGAATGAGATAGATAATGTATTGACTAAAGAGATTCTTCCTACTCTTGAGAAGTTGAGGAAGGAGCATGTGAAGTATGTGCAATGGGCAAATGACAATGCAAAATTGGAGGTAGTAGGTACTAGAATGTATGAAATGAAAATTGAATTTGTTGTAGAAACTCTTGAAGAGAAGCATACCATAGTGAATGAGATAGATAATTTCTTGATTGAACAAATTCTTCTTGCTCTTGAGAAGTTGAGGAAGGAGTATCTGAAGTATGTGCAATGGGCAAATGACAATGCAAATTGGAGGCAATAGCTAGGAGAATGTATAAAATGAAAAAGGAATCTGTTGTACAAACACGTGAAAAGAAACATACGAAAGTGAATGAGATAGATAGTGTATTGATTGAACAGATTCTTCTTGCTCTTTAGAAGTTGAGGAAGGTGTGTGTGCAGTATATGCAATGGGCATATGGCAATGCAGAAGTGGATAAATTGAATAGTTGTATCTTGCACATGGATTTATTCATGGCAAAGAAAGTGAGAGATGATGTTGTAAGTGTAGTTGAACAAACAAATTCAAAGATTTTTGAACATAAGAATTCCATGGAATACATAGAATTGGAAATAGATGAAAAGGAGAAGGCAATATCAGATGTTAGTGCAAAAAAAAAAGAATCAGTTGGGTGGAGAGACAAAGGTCGTATGTGAAAATGTAGACAAGTTGTGTAAACATCTTTTTGAAAAGATACAACATGATCATGTCTGATCAGAAAGACACTCTCAAAGATGACCAAAAAATGGTTGGAAAGCTACATAAAAATATTCCAGACATTGAAACCTCTATCCAAGAAATGGATGGTTCTATATGAAACGAAAAAGGAAACAACTATAAAATGAGATCTAAGTTTAGAAAAAGAGAATCAGTTGGGTGGAGACATCAAATTCTAATCTCAATATGTAGACAAGTTTTGAAAATAACTTGTTAGAAGAATAATCTTACAAAATTCATCTATAAGACATTACAAAACCTATGTATAGTTGTTAAATTGGAACCATACCTTCCATTGTGGTTACACTCGCGAAAGACAGTTACCGAAGAGGACTCCTTTCCACACATTCGAATACTGAAGAGAACAAAAAAGAAAAAAAAGAAACAATTTAGAAAGTATATGAGGTGGAAGAAGTCGGTTAATGGGAAAAAAACTACCTTTCCTATTACAATATAGAAATTGAAACGGGTTTTCTCATATTCATCCGTAGTAGATGTCGTATCCTCTGGCCCATCCATAGTAGGTGCGCCTGGTGTGTCACATTGCATATTGACATTCATATTAATGTTATTTTTTCTAGACAAGGGAAAGGAGTCACACATAAGAGTTTGGTGGGTTGACTGTTCTGCAGTATGTTACATACGATGGGTTGCACATCGAGTACGATCCTTGCTTGCACTAAACCATGAATTCAAAGGACAATGCATTGGATTGCTCTAGGTCTTGTAGAAACCTCTCGACACATTGTGAATATGATTGTACGTGTTTTAGACACTGGGTTGGTGTATGCATCATTTTCTTCAATATTTGATTTGTCTCATTCCAAATTGTTATCATGGAAACTAGCAGCGTTCGTTCCACGAATAACCCCCCTACGAAACTTGTCCGTCTCTTAGGTTAGTGATGTTCAAGCACGCAAAACGAGGCAATTTTCAATCCACCTCAAAATGCGTTCCAAAGTCTCAAGTAGTCAATCTGAGCATCTCCTCATGTTCGCCTTGCGAAGACCTTCAAAACGGGCACCTTCGTGAGCCTTCACTGTCAAAACTTAGAAAGCTAGTGAAAAGTGCAGTTGAGCTCAAAAAGAGCGCTCTAACTGCCTTTCACAAAAATAACAAAGTGTTGAAGTGCAAGGGCGCACTTTTTCAGCGCCCTTGCACTTAATTGAATTTTGACTTGGTGCAGAGGTGTTGAAAAAGTGCGCCTTTGCACCTAAAGTTAATTTAACTTAGTTTTTATTTTGACTTTGGTGTGTTTTTGCCCAAACTTTTGCATTTCCTTCATTTTTTTGCTCCACCTTTTGTGCCTTGATTGAATGCACATCTTGAGTTCGCCATTTCTACTCATTGATCACTTAAAAGTGATTTTGGTTTATTTTATTTCACTTTTATTCTTTTCTCCACCTCTCCTCTTGTTGGTCGACCAAAGTTCACTTTTATTCTTTTCTCCACCTCTCCTCTTGCTGGTCGACCAAAGTTCTTGGCTGCAAAACACGTTTTTGTGAAAGGGTTTATTTTCATTTTTGGATTATCTTCTAGCATTCTCCAGGTGCGTTTGGTTCTTGTTTTCATGATTTCATGTTCTCTTCACATTTTCTTTCTCTCATTCGTAACGTTCCCTCAAGTTTTTTTTTTGCGTTTTTAATACATACGTTTTTTCTCTCTGTAAAACATGCCTTGCCTAAATGCGTTTTCTCTCCAAAGGGAATAACGTTTCTCCTCTCTTTGCCATCCAAGCATTGCACGTTGTTTATACACGTTCTCCTTCATGCCATTCGCATTCTCCTTCATGCCATTCGTGTTTCTTTCATTCCATTTGCATTTCTTTCATGCCATTCGCGTTTTTCTTCTTGGTCATTCACATTTTTCTCTATCTACGTTTTCAGCTTGTCAAGGGTTTTTGAGAACATATCAAGGCATAAAAATCCAACGCCTTCTTCTTTTCTTCATGCTTTTTGCATTCCACTCTCAGCAAAAACACCCATTTGATGAAGCCAAGGCATGAAAATCAAACGCCATTGATTTTAGAATTTCTGTTCCAAATGCTACAAACCAAAAAAAACGTGCTCCAACACTTCCACAATGAAATTTCTAAGTCAAAGTGCAATGGCGCACTTTTTCAGCGCCATTGCACCAAGTGACATTTTTTCCAAAAGTGCAATTTTCAGCGCCCTTAATTTTTCTCTGAAAAACCAAAATATTTCACTAAGGCAGGGGCGCACCTTTTTGGACCCATTGCACCATTTCCCGCACTAGACCAAAATCACTCCTAGATTATCCAATTTCGCTTTGAATCAATTCTCCACCATTCCTAGCATCGTTTTGCATACCTAGTCAATTACACCATGCTTTCTCAGCTCCCTCCTCGCTTCGCGCATCCCAATGTTGCCTGTTTGACTAACGAGTTGTTGACTCTTATTGGTAGAGCAGTGATTGATCTCAGATGAAAGCTAAGAAACCTCCTTCGTCTTCAAAAGCTGAAGGCAAGATGAAATACAAGTACCAAGGTGTTTACTCGCCAACGGTAGTGGTTTCGAAGGTTGAAGAGATCAGAGACACGGAGGTTGGCCATCAAGATCTCCTTGACTTCGTGAAAAGAACCGAACAAAAGCCTCTCGAAGACTCTCTGAGAGCCATCGTGCATAGTAATCTTCATCTAGTTTCTTCATTTCCAATTGCTGCACATCACACAGAGTTTGTTCTTCAAGCTGCTTCTCACTATATTCGGGAGAGCAGAAGCGTCATCAATTCTTCTGGACATGAGGTTTTGAGACTAGATCCAGACTTCTTTGACATAGTCTTCAAAATCCCACAAATGGAGAAATATGTCGACATCTCGGTACAATCAGCACAAGAGGTTTACGACTCAAATTCACTATTGGCAAGAAGGATGTTCCAGCCATCTGTGAGGAAGGGACTACAAAATCTGAACCATCTCGCTCAAAAGGAAAGAAACCTATTTTCGAAGAGATAGATTCTGATGATGAGGAAAGTACAAGTGATCAATCCGCTGAAGAAGAAGATTCAGAGGAAACAAACTCTAATGAAGAAGAACATTCAGAAGATGAACATGAGTTTGAAAGTGATCAAGAAAGTGAGAAAGAGAAAGAGGATCAGGAAAATGATCAACAAGAGATCAACAAGAACTCAGGCCTGATGAAGAACAAGCTATGTCTCCACCCGAGCACGTAGTTGAAGATTTTCCCCAATCATCATCGCCTGTAATTTCAAGTGTTCCTCATACATTTCCTATTGTTAAGACTTCGTCGCCACCTCTTTCCACATTCCCTATTCCTACACCTGCCATACCCACAGTGGACATTGCACTACCCCCCGTAGCATCAATCCCGCTGGATGCTCCTTCAGTAACGAGTATTCAAACGGTTGATGTTCCTTCAAGTTCACCATCATCCATTCCAAGCTTGTCTTCGCCATCTTATGATCTCAATTCAGAGGTAGAATTTAACAGGTTCATGAGTGACTCTTTGCAGAATCAAGTCAATGTGCAGGTTTTTAGAACAGTGGTGACAGATACCTCGCCGATTGTTTCCATACCCGTCCTTCCATCAGAAGTGGCGGTAACAAAAGGATTGACAGTTAACCAGGAATCATTTGTCTCTTCTCTACCCCTGTGGTTGGTAACTCAAGTATCAAAATGAAAGAAGCAGATGATTTCTCCTGAAGAGCTTGATCTTGAAGAAATACCTCCACCAAAGGCCAAGGGTAAAAAGAAAGCAAAAGTGTACTCACGGCTTCAGGTTGACAAAGTAGGTCAGAAATATGCAGAGATTGGTGTTCCACCTCAAGAGGAAGAGGATGTTAATATGGAGGATTATACAGTAACCAGAGTCCAGCTTGGCAAAGTTACTAATGAAAGCGCCAAGGTAGATGCGCAAGCAACTTTGAATATATTGGCAGATAGACTGGGCAAAATGGAGCAAGCCCGGTGATCTATACAAACAAAGGGCAGAGCATTATGCCGCTATTGTTAAAAAGCTTGTAGGATCTACAAGTAATGCACAACCATTGGCAATGGTAAGTCCTGAGGACCTAGCTATTAGAAAGGCTGAAAGATTTCTCTCCAAAGGGAAAGCGTTGTATGACTTCATCAACAAAGTTGTAGAACACGGTTCTCAAATCATAATTGCCACTGATGAGAAAGCTACCTAGGTAGCTCAACTCAAATCAGAGCTGGATAAAGAAAAAGTTGTTCTTTCTCAAGAGCACAAAGAGATGGAAAAATGCTTGTCATTTTGGTCACAAATGAAACAGGTAAAGCTCAGTAAACTAGTGGAAGCTGGGGTTATTCCCGACAAAGAAAAATATGTTGAAGTAAGGGAATCTTTGAGGCATCATATTCAGACGATTAAATCCCTTACAAAAGATCTCCACTAGGTTCAGGAAGATGTGGAAGAACATCAGATTATTCTTGAAAGAAGGGTTAAAGAGTTGCCTGGCAAGCTTCTCGAAGAAGACCGTATCTTCCTTCCAGCTGCAGAACTATCATAGATCTTCAAAGAAGCCGTCATGGGTCGGATAGAGAGTGCGGACTTTTCAGATGCCTCCATAGATGACCTATGTGATATCAGGCTCACCCTTGATAACCTTAAAACACATCTTGATAGGTGCAAGAAGGTTCTTTCATCCGCCAAGAGATTAGTCATCAGGATTCACACCATAGTGGATTATATCGTTGGTCCGGATGATAAATTCATGCAGGAGACTAGGAAGAAATATGAAGACTTCTGCGCCCAAGCAATGAACCATGAAGATTCCTGATCTCCCAGTGTTGAATGTTTTGATGCATTCCCATATGCATTTTGTAAATAATTTGCGACATCTTAAATGTCTTTTTGTAAAGTGTAATTACACCAAAAATATGAGACGTAACTTCTCAAATAAAAATTACACTTAGTTAGGTTAGGGTTTCCTATTTTTGCTCACCTAATTTCCTAAATTTACTCATCTCTCTGTTCTATATATATGAGAGATCTCTATTGTAATAGTTACCTTTTGATATTTTGTAACGAAGTGCTGCTCCTTTGAAACAAACATTGAAGCTTTGTATTCAGTTTTGCAAATCTAGATCTAATCAATAAAGAAGAGGATTGCATACGAGACTTTGTGTTGGGATCGATTATCTTATGGTTGGATTATATCAGTGGTGATTAGTGTATGAGATCTGAAGGGCTTCAAGTAGTTTATGTAAACTTTGTGTTACATCTATTATTTGGATTTGTTTATGTGTGAATGTTTTGGTTGAAAGATCTACAAGACTTTGTGCTTGTAATCGTTCATTCGGTTCGGAGAATTGCTGTATCTAAGAAGACTTTGTGCTTCTAATATGACAAATGATACTTCTACAGATTCAACATCAAAAAAGCTACAGAACGACTTTGTGCCTTCGTGAGCTTTCCCTTTTCCTTTTTCTTTTGTTATTATTATAAATCATATCTAGTATCTCTACGCTTTGCTTTGACAAGATAGAGATATTGGCATTACTGCTGTTTGTTAAGTTTCATTTATTAGATCTAGGACGTTCCAAATTGTGAAGCATTGTAAATGTCTTCTTTGAAAAAAGAGAGAAGTATGAATGTAACACACCCCCCCCATTTCATAAGTGCAATGTACATTTTGTAAGTATTTCGTTAGTTTTACTGTAGCTTCTATTAGCAGTAAGAAGGGCGCCTCCCCTTTCTGAGAGGAGAGATTATATCTCACATAGCTGTGGCTGAAATCTAGATAGCGTAATCTATTGAAAAGTTGATACAAATGCACATTTTTTGCAAATGTACATCATGTTCCTCACTGACAGAAGGAGCTTGTGTAGGGTGAGAACGTTAGGACTGTTTTCTTGGACGCCCTCGTGTGTCAATGTCTCGTTCAAATATGTCCCTCTATCAATGGTTTCATGTCTATCATCTAAATGACAACACACAAAAAACTTGTATTAGGTGGTTGAAAATGAAAAACACAATTGTCTCCCATAAAGTAAAGCACTTCAAATTGAAATTCACTTATCGTGGACCACCCCTTCAACGTCACATGATCTTTTAGTTAGTTCGACAACCTTAAGGACATATTTGCAAGCATTCCCTTGCAAACTCCAAGGGCACTCACAAACAGAAAGGTGGTCGCCAAATTTTCGAATCAGGTATTAGTTGCACGAGCTTTGACTTTTCACCCATTGCCATCTAGAATGTGTTTCATCCGGAACACAATCATCATTTGGAATTGCCTTCGCCCTCTCCAAACTAGATTTTATATTTCGAATCTTATAGTTAGTCAAAAAACCCTGATGTTGCAACTTTTGCTTTTACCTAAATAATGGTTCCATTCTATATACAAGTGTATGATACAAATATTCCATTCGCCTTATGCATTTTTTCTATCTATCACATAAGTATCGGGTTTTCAACGTGCAATGGTATGACTCGATGGCAACATTTGTATCCTGGTTGGCATGTGGGAATAGTCTACAATTTTTCGCCTACATGGCTGCAAAAGAAAAACAAGAGCGAAGTAAACCACAACGTATTAGAGGTAATGTCAAAGAATGTGAATGGTAAGAATCGAACGAGGTGATAAAAATTGTCAACTCACCAATTCGACCATCTCCTTCGTACCAAGTCTTCTTGAAGTACTCTAAAAATCGGGGCTAATTGTTGAACTCCTCAAAGAAATTGTTCAATAGCCGAATAATTTTGTCTTAGTTATCATTGATCACCATAATGATCGTGCCAAGTTTGTGAAAGATGTCCATTACCCTCTCTTTGGTTGCGTAGTTATATATGTTCTTCAGCCTAGCCCTTCAAACGTGCCAAATGCATAGAAGCACATGACATCCAAAGACAACTCTAATAAAGAATACAAAGGATATTGTTTAGCGTTGATTTGCATGACAAAGTGGCATTGAAAATAAATAGCAAATGAAAATGGTATACAAACCAATCAAAACATACACTTACTGTATGGCCTGAATTTCTGCAGTGGCATTATCAGTCAAAAAAGCATTGATTGTCCAGTTGGCGTTGGCTTATCTTCCACGAGCATGCATCGCATATAGCCAGCCAGAAATGTCTTCGATCTTGTTTTGTGAGGAGATTGCCCATGCAACGGGCACACCACTCTGTTGCTCAACGAAAACATGCGAAGTATACAATTGGTACTGTAGATATAACAAGTTAACGTGAGCATTGTCACGTATATAGCCAATAAGATAATTGAAAAGACGAAGAAGTATTCGTTGATGTTTCTAATGCTTCACCCCATATTTGTCAGTGGCAAACGTGGAATCCATGGAGATGATTGAATTGTGTGAGTGGGGAACCATCATATCTAGCATCCATGGAGTCTGAACCTCAATAATGAAAGGTGTTGCATTTTCATGGGGTTGCCTAAAGTAGAAGTTGTGATAGTTGACAAATTGTATGCGTGTTTCTGCGAGTGAATAGAGCGCACCATTCGCCAAGCATTACATCCTTTCTTGTGAAGAATTCATCTTTCTTACTCATCATGCCACAAAAAATAGGATTAGTGAGGTGTTTGTCCATTATTGCATTGACACTCATGTCCATGAGCAAAAGACTTTCAACATAGTTTTTGCATTCTGCGGATAGATTTGGGGCAAACCTAGCACGCAAGTCTCTATTTGTGTCGTCAATGCCATGGCAAAATTCACCATTGACATCGACGTGAAAAATTTCTTTGAAGAGTAGATACACAACATCGGGTCTACCATACATAACTTTTGCAACGAAGTGGCATTGACAACCTCGCTATTTTGTAAACATTTGTGCTCTTTTATTTGGTGGAGGCTTGTTCCCATGATGACTAGGACCGTATGCACACCAATAGCTTTAAAGAAAGCATCATCTCATCATCTTGAAGAAAGAGAGAATAAAATATCATTGAACCGTAAACATGAATGTTGAAAGGTACAAACCTAGAATACATAATTGTTGTGTTATAATTGGTCTTGTTGATGGGACCCGTGCTGGTCTTATTCTCTTTAATTTTTTGGCAGACAAATGAAGCTTCACAACCTTCAAGCAACCTTTTGCCATGAATGGAATCATCAAGTATACTAAGAAGAATTGTTGCGACAAGGTCAGTGAGTCCATCTTCTCCGCAGGCAAATATGAGTCCACTCCAAATCGCAAGAGGAAAAATGAGAGTGTCCATCCCGTATGTGTTGCACCTCCCAACTCGTTTTCCATTTTCCATTTCAGTTCTCTACCCATTCTAGGTAAGGTAGGAACTGGACTGACATTTAAAATTAGACTAGATTGTGTAAAACAAAAGAAAGAAATTATTCATTGAATGCAAAAAATAATATGCCTGCATTGCTACTACCAACGTGAAATTGATAGGAGGTTGCCAACTTCTATTGAGGAAAATAATAAGTGATAGATTGAATCAAGCTAGGCATAAAATATGAAACAAATGCAAGTGGACATAGACAATGACGACACAATTGCAAGCGTAAGTGGAAATTCAATGAAGAGTCCAGTGTAGGTGTGGCACACAAACCTGTTTTATCTGAAGAGGAAGGTTGTGAAAACCTACCATCGTTTTGGCGTAAGTTCATATGAGCTTGAAATGCACATCTTATAGGGCATGAAGTAAAGTTGTGTTGTTTGAGCAACACAACGTGTTGTTCAATGTGCAACTTTGTATGTGGCATACAAGTGTAATGAGCATAGCAGTATGTAATTACTTCTACAGTTGCAACAACAAATGCATTATTTTGGGAAGATATGTTGGTTGTGGTGCGTTTGTGTGTATTAACAGAGATGAAAGGTTAGAGGTTAACCAAAACCTTTTATGTCACAAAATGTGCATCTATTGCTTCCAACAACGCCAAAAGAGTAACATGTTTTTTGCATCTGTTGACTAAATAATGAATTAGTAATGGAGTGAATTAGGAAAGGCATAAAAGTGTAAAATTTCCTATCAACTATGATGTAAGCCAATGCAGGTTGGAAAACACAATGTCTAGTTGAACCTCCAAGCAAACATAAAGACTGCAAGTAAAATTGCCACCCCGCATGACAATAAAACTAAGAGTTTAGAGTATATGGGGTGTACAAACCTCTTTTACCTGAGTAGCAACAGAAGAGCCTTGGGCATGGTGGGAAAGAGGGATGATGTGAAGATATTATATAACCCTAAAGGTCACAATGAAAAGTCATCAGCCTCTGAGGACAAGTTGGATAAGGTAATGAGTACCTTGAAGGATTTGAGTTACAAAATGGCCAAAAATGAGGAAGGATTATCTAATGAGAAGCCAAATTTTCAGAAGCATGAAAGAGCACCTATATTGCATGATCAGCCCTATAATACAAATTGGCACAATGGAAAACCAATACAGAATACTCAGAAAAATGTGTCAAATAAGGAGTATCCTGTCAAACAGTTCACATTGCTTGTGTACGCTTCTACATTTTGTATACATATGTGTTGGGGCATTTACAACTGCTATGTAAGACAAAAATCCCCCTTCTATTATGATTTGATGGATATCCATACCATATTCTAAAGCTCCCATGTCAGACAATAATATTTGGATTACCAAAAAGAAAAAGATTTATGGATGACCAAATGGTATAGCAATTGCAGAATATGATCTTAAGCCAGGATGCAAAAGATATCTAAGTTCATAGTTTTTTATTTTGCAGTAATGTGTGGCATTCCATTGTGTTTCTATTGCAGATATGGTCCTTTGTCTCTGTCATAACACAAACTCTTCACCATTACTCCTGGACGACTATATACCATAACAACAGTAGCTTTTAACATTGATTGTGATTTACTGGCAAAAGAAAAATTAACACATGTGCAGTCATGTTCTGTGAAATATCCCAGCTGAAATATACACAAATTTTCTGATTTTTGCAACACAAATTTAAGCCCTAATTTTCTGATTTCAAAATTCTGCTAAAATCCTAGTTTGCTGATATAAATTTCTGAGTTTTAACATGCATAAACAGCAGCATTTAATCTTTCCAATGACATCAAAAATCACAGCAGATTTGTCTAACCATGAATAGGAATGCAACCATTATAACAAAACATCAAAAACTTTCACCAAACACATGCCAAATTCTGATAATCAATTGTTCAGTTTTCTGCTACAAATCAGACCTATGTATTGATGCAATTTCACAATGAAATGGAATCCAAACATGCCCAGCAACATACAGAAGTTTGCTGATACAAAGAAACCCCAGATTATGCAATAAAAATGATCTCCTACTGTAACCCTAGCTGGGCGAATTGCTCCAGCTTACACCAATGCAAGAAAAAAGCAAATATTTGATGGAAAATGACTCCAAAACCCTACCAAAAGGGTGCATTGGCCTGCTGGTCTGATTGTAGGGTTTGCAACCCTTGAAAATCTAAAGTGAACCTTATTTGAATTTTGCTTTTTATTTTTATTTCAATTTCTCCATTTGGGTGCCAAAACCCCAAATCCAATTTACTATATTTTTTTCTTTATTTATTTTTTAATTATTTTGACCTCCTTATAGCTCCCAAAGGGGTCGCCTAGCCCCAAATAAAATATAAAATATTTTAGGTGTGAAAATTCAAAATTAAATGCTATTTAATCTCCTTCCTTAGGGCGCCAAAAATAAGAATAGAATATTATTATTATTTTTCTCTTATTTTCTCAGGCTCGCCCAAAAGGGGCAATATATTCTGGCTTTCTTGCCAATGAAATGGATGATCTCAATTTCTTCACTGTATTTGGTCATCACCTATCTTATTATCTTATTTATCACAACAATTATTAATATAACGTAGTGTACTTGATTTTGCCTGGCATACATTGATATGATATAGTGTACCCTCCAACTTTGATGGAGAGCATACATTCTTCCTTATGGTGTCTGATAGTCTGTCTTGCGTTTGTGCCATTACATGGGTTGTAACTTTTTGATCCATATTGATTATTACATGGGTTGTAACTTTTTGATCCATATTGATTATTGATCTTTTAAACTGTGATCCAAGCTTCATAGAAAATAACTGGAAATGGTGCGATGCATATATGAAATGCATTTCGTAGGCTTAAAAAATTGTAACTTCTTTAAACAAAAAAATGAATGCTTTGTTGCTAGTAGGATGCTTTTGTTTGGACACTTTGAAGGTGAGCCTAACACCTTTGGCATACTTTTTCAGGTACCTTCACCTTGTGGAGAAAGTTGATCCTGCTGTCATAGTGAATTGCTAACATCTGGGTTTACTATAAAAGAGTAATTGCTATGGTGTAGAAAAGTGGATGGCTCTCTACCAAACTTTTCTATTTGTGCTTATGTATGTATTTCATAAATGTGTAGGGATGGATGGTAGACAAAGATGTGCTTTGATTATGAATAGTCTTAATTTATAACAGTTAGCCATTCGGTAAAGATTTTTTTAATGAGCCTTAGTAGATGGCAGGCGTTGACATAGTGGTGCAGAATACTATATGCTTCAATTTCTTTGGAAAGCCTTAGTGGCTAGCACCAGTACAAGGGACAAAGACAGATTTTGATATATGCTATAGAAGATATTGGAGGCCACCGTGATTAACAATATAATCTTGCATGACATAAATGTCTTAGGCACGATCATTTGTATGTTTACTAAGCATACCAATAAAGGTTGATTTTATTTATTATGAGTACCATTCTTTTATAGTAGGGGACCAATCAGGTTTTAGAGCTTGAGATTCTATTTATGGTATTAATGAATCTATTGTGGTGAATAATACAGATACCCCACTTCTCATTCCTCCATAGATGTCTCCCATATACTCGTCTAACATCTGAGCCATATACAAACTATGTCCTTGTTTGGGCTGGGGGCATTGTATTCCTCCATTTGATTTTTGCCCTTATGTATGCCTTCTAATGATATGAATAGTGTAACTGAATCTTGTAGGATAATGTTGGTTCCTTGCTGTGTTATTTCTCCACATGGTTATTTTGATCTTTTGTTTAATACAGATTTTTATTTCTTTTCTAATTCATTTAAAAACGGTTTGGGGCATTTGTGTGAGCTCTCATGTGTATTAAATATATTTGAAGGTGAAATGGAAACCAATGAAAATCAAATTGCTTTGGAAATTTTTATGAGCTCTCATTATATTTGGGAAGTTATGTGTTTAGCATCTTAATGGATGAAATAGTATTGTTGGTCTGGAGTATGGTATTATCTACTGTGAGCTTCAACAGTTTTATGATAATTGAAGACAGCTTCTCGAAAAGAGCTGTTTGAGTGTCTTTTGAAATATAGCCTTGATCTGATACTGGGTAGGGTGCGAGTTGGGGATTGCCCCTCCGCTGAAATTTTCAGAATGCTATGATCAAATTTTAGTTGCTATATTTGTTACAGATTTGTTAACTGTTCTAATGGCTAGTTGTTAAATTGTAATTACAATTGTTAATCAAATGTTTGTCAAGCCGTTGTTTAGTGGTAAGATGGGGCATTTATTACAACGAATTACCCACTCTTGGAACTCGGATTGTTTTGCCAACATTAGAGTGGTCCACGTTGTTGTGGTTTGGGGATATTCTTCCGCCTGTGTTGCACTTGCTTTTCATTACCAATGCTGTCAACATGTTTGTGCTTTATTTGCTGCCTCATTCCCTCTGTATCGACTCCTATTAACTTGTGGTCATGTCTGCACTGCAGGCGTAGCTCATATAAAAATGCCATGCAAGTAATAATGGAGAACTTTTGCAGCTCTATGGAAATCGATATATAGTGGAAATAACTCGTGGAACTAACCATACATTTTATTTTTCGTAGCTAAATCTTTACTTCACTAAGTATATGGAAAAATCACAATGAGATGGCAACAAATTTATGCCAGGTAAATCTTGTTGGCTGGCTGGTGGTCTTTATTATGATAACCATAATTTGGTTTTTTAATTAAATTATTCTCACCTATAATCTTTTATTCTTAGGTTTAATTTTTATTTTACCTTGTTTTGAAACTAAATTTGTATTCTGATTATGGATTTTGCTTGTCAGGTAAAATGAGAATGGATGGCCCAAAGTATCTCTTTGGCAGGTAAGGATATATTGAGTCCTTGCGTAGGCTATGAAGCTTTAAAGTGTTTAAACTAAATCGTTCTACCCTTTCTGTGCTCATTTTCTTAGAGCACCTGTTTTTTTGGCAAATATGATACTTAAAAGTTGCCATTTCCCTGTTTGCATCCGTGAAATTGGCAATTCACAATATTTGATAAACTTTGCATACATTTTGTGAAAGATGTGCTCAGTATTTGTATGTATTTTGATGAGGGACCGGGTTGTTTTCTTTCCTTAGATTAACAAGATACAAATGATTGCTTACCACCAGTTTTATAGTTTTGAAAGATTGCTTACTTTGAGATGATTTTCATATATATTTGGCATTTGCTATTAATATATGAAAATCAGTGTGATGTATGAAATTAGAAATATGATCTGCATTAGGGGAGAGGGGCCCAAAGTAGGGCGGGTCAACTTTGGAGGTCCATGTGGACCAAAAAATTTTAAAATTTGGTCACCACGTCACCCTGCCATTTGTGCATTGGCCCATATTGTTTTTTTTAAAAAATCGATCACCCCACCACCTGTCAAGCACCATTTACGTCGACGTGTCCAAAATGGGCCGATTTTGCCCTCCGCTCCAAAGTGGAGCCCACCTACCTCCTTAATCGACGAGTAAATCTACGCACACAGGATCGGACGACCGTGTGCACACGACAACCTCGCCACCTTGAACCAACAGTTTAGAGCATTAAATGCTCTTTGTTATTCCTAAATATGGAAATGGTTACACTATTTTTATTATTCATAGGATTATAATGTTTATCATTTCGAGTGTTTTTGCCATGCACTTGCATTCGTGTGTTCCTCATTGCACAATATGGAAACGGCTTGACTGGTATTCTATTCGTCTGTTCGTCATTCCACAAACTTTTACTCTGCAATTTGCTTAAAATAATCTCATGACAATCCGAAATATCGAAATGGTAGCAGTGGTTGTAATTTCAAACATATTCTGCCATGCTTTTCTTAATTTCATTGTTAATACAAACATGGAAAGTGTTTGATTGGTTCACAATTATAGGGTTTTCTAGCATGCACTTCTATTCCTATGTTCGACATTGCACGAACTTTAACTCTGCAAATTGCCTTTCATTGATTTTTGTTATTCCCAAATATGAAAATGGATTTGCTTGTTTTCATTTCGAAGATTTTATGCCATTGAAAGATATATATATATATATATATATAATTGCATATATACATATATATGTGTGTGTATATGTAATTACATAAATATATATATATATATATATATATATATACTTATATATGTGTATGTATGTATATGTAATTATATATATGTGTATATGTAATTACATATATATATATATGTTTGTATGTATATGTATATATATATATATGTATGTATGTATATATATGTATATGTTACTACGAAATATGAGTATGGTATCACATTCTGCCATGCAATTGTATTATTATGTTCTTCCATGCACAATTATTTTGTCTGTGAGATGTTTTTTTTCATTTCATTCATATTACAAAACATGGAAAGAGTTTGACTAGTTCACAATTAGAGGGTTATTTGCCATGCACAAACTTTCACTCTGCAATTTGCCTTCGCTAGTTTTTTGGTATTCCCAAATATGAAAATGAGTTAACTTTTTTTTATTCGAAGATATTTTGCCATGCAATTGAAGACTCCGTACCAAACCAGCATTGAACATATCAAGAGATTTACAAATTCAAAAATGCATATCTCCATATTTTCCAATTTCCATTTACCACGACTCACTTCCATATTCATATCTACATGGAGCTGCAGACATTCAACTCCCCAAACAAAAAATTGAAGTTGTTCAATTTGATGGAGATTGTAACGAATGGAACAAACAATGCATTACCAAAGGATATGCACTGCATACTTTTCATGCAGGGTGGACGCCAAACCATAAGCACAAGCACCGCTACACTCTCCATTGAAAAGAACTTCACTTTTTTATTAATTCTTTATGCCTTTGAATGCCATGCAATTGTATTCACCTGTTCTTCCATGCATAATAGTTTTGTCTGTGAAATGCTTTCTTTATTTCATTGTTACTACCAAACATGGAAATGAAAACAACGTAACCTATTATCATATTTGGGTATACCAAAAAACTATTAAAGGCAAATTGCAGAGTTAAAGTTTGTGCATAACAACAAAATATTAAAGGTAGTGGCAAATTACATATATATGCATATATGTATATATATATATGTATACATATCTGTATATGTCCCATTTTCCCACCAACAAAACACTCGTGGAAAATCAATCGTTCACATGTGTTCCACTAGTCAGATTACAACACAACTATAGTTGCCTTCTCCTCTTTTGCCACATGCAACCACCAAAACAATGTGTTAAGCCCACCATAATCGCTCAAGAAGCAAACAAGGATTGCATGCCATGAATACATACAATCTTTGCAATTGAAGGCATCCAAACAAGTTTTCAAATATGGAAAATGACACAAATTGAAGACTCCATAACAAACCACCATTAGAGATTTACAAATTCAAAAATGCATTTCTCAATCTTTTCCAATTTCCATTTACCGGAGACTCACTTCCATATTCATATCTACATGGAACTACATACATTCAACTCCCCAAATAAAAAAGTGAAGTTGTTCTTTTAGATGGAGAGTCTAACGAATGGAACGAACGATGCATAGCGAAGGGATATGTTCAAACTACTTTTAATGTGGGGTGGTCACAAGAACATAAGCAGCAACACCGTTACACTTTCCATCACAGAAGAACAACTTCACTTTTTTATTAATTCTTTAAGCCTTTGAATGCCAATTTGTTGTATGCTATGCAAAGTGGGATAGGGGTGGGTTCGATTGGATTTGGTGGTGGGATAGTCTTGGCTCTTTGTTGTTCTCGTGCCATTGGATGCATGAAAATATTGGCGGTGATGTAATGCAAGTGGTGATATTATAGGGGAGTGTGGGTTATACCACGTCTCATTTCCAATTTCCAATTACTACGTCTCATTTCCATATTCATTTCTACATGGAGGCAGTGGAGGTAAGAGCATAAGCAACAACATATATTTAAGGGGAGTGGGTTATACTAATTTTATATTTTGGCTACATGTTTGAGTGCTACGGGCCATTAACAATCAATATGGCTTGTATGTTTGTGGTACCAGATGTGCTTTGAATATTCTATGACATGTAACTCTGTGAATAACTATTTGTGTTTGGGACAAATAAAAATTGATTATAATACAATTTTGATGGTATAGTGATTCCAATACCCTTGTTGACTTTATGGGTGAAAACTATTTTATAATTGCATATTAAAGGGGTCCTATACACCCTATGTTTGGAGGTCCACTTCTTTCTACATGATACTGTTTACAATTGCTTACCAAGAATATAGAATTGCTAGAATTGATGAGGCAAAATATATGTATGTATGTATGTATGTATGTATGCATATATATATATGGATATATATATGTATGTGTGTATGTATATATGTATATATATATATAGATATGTATGTATGTATGTATGTATGTATATATGTATGTTTATATATCATAGAGATTATGGTATATTTGGTTGATGCCTTGTCATTTTGTGTCTTGTTCACTCTGTTTCATTGACATGCAAAGAAATACATGTTCAGCCCAACCCATTGTTCCTTCCAAACTTCGTTGATGGTGAGTTGCAATTGAAAGGTATACAGTTTTGTAATATTCTTTGTGTATTAAGCTAAGCACTACCTACATTTGTGCAATATTCTTTGTGTAATATTATTTATCTATTGATTGATCCCTCCTTTCATTTGTTCTTGCAATAAGCAGGATAAAGGTGAGTGCAACAAGACACAACATCAGACAAATCCATACTATACAGGGGAGGTTTCTAACCTCACTAAGGCTCTACCACTTTCTCTTGTCAGTAAATGGTTTTTTGTTGTGTCGTTGATTTTGATCATATTTTTTTGGTGTTTCTTAAATTGAAGGAATTTTATGGCTTTCTTGGGGCATGGAGAATGTGCTTGATGAAGTGTATGGCATCTGGGGTGTTTATGAACACTTAATTTTTGTGCTCTTAAACACACTTTATTTTTCAAGGAAAATAATGCTTCTTTCTAGCATCACTGTCTTTAATGGGTTTAATTTCTTATGTTTCTTTCCTCTCATGGTTAGCCAAAATCTGTCATCATTGAATTGCCCGCCACGTGACCGTCCCACCTATGCTTTTAATATGTATATGCACATATATTTGTAGATGCATATATGTACTTTTATGTTTATGCATCTATGTACTTTTATGTTTATGTATACATATGTATATGCATATATGTACGAAAGTGTGCACATAGATTTATATGCAATACAAGTTAATAAACAAGTGCATTGAAGAATAGAATAATACAAGTGCATAGCACACAACCTTCCAAATTAAACTACAAAGTTATTGTGTACATACATATATATGAATGTAGGTATGAATGTTCATAGATTAGTGCATGTACATACATATGGACATCCACTATGTTTGTACATGCAGTAATCTATGCACATACATATATATGTATCTGCACAATAATTGATTGTGCAATGAGAAACAAATGAATAGAAGTAGGGCAGGTCAACTTTGAACATATATATTCTACCTCATCAATTCTAACAAAATAATTCATGTAAGCAATTGTAAACAATTTTCTTGGTAAGCAAAATAATTCATGTAAGTAATTGTAAACAATATCATGTAGAAACATGTGGACCTCCAAACATAGGGTGTATAAGACCCCCTTAATATGCAATTGTAAAATAGTTTTCACACACAAAGTCAACAAGTGCACTCGAATCATTGTATCGCCAAAATTGTATTATAATTAGTTTATATTTGTCCCAAACACAAATAGTTATTTGTAGTCTTACATGTCATAGAATATTCAAAGCACATCCGATACCACAAACATATAAGTCATATTGATTGTTAATGGCCTGTAGCATTAAAACATCTAGCCAAAATATAAAATTAATCAACATTCCCCTAATATATCACGACTTGCATTACATCACTGCCAATATTTTCATACATCGAATGGCACGAGAACAACAAAGAGCCAAGACCGTCCCATCACCAATTCCATCATATTATACAAAAGAGGTTGTTGCACTTTATACATTCTATATCATGTAAATGATGTTACCAGTACTGTGTACATGACTATATGAAGATTCAAGTGATATTGGTAGTGGCTGTTAATGCATAATGTTGTATACATGCAATAGTTATGTGAAGTGTGCTGTGCATTTCAACCCAATCAAACAATCACCATAAACAAAGTTTGAGTATAATTAAGCAGACTTACATTAACAAGCAATTGCATTACACTGCTAACATGGACATCATATTGCTAATTAGGCCCATAAACATATCCATTTAATAAACCGATAAACAGATCCATTTGATATCAAATCTTAAATATAGGAATGTGCATAATGTTGGCAACAACATTTACATATTATAGGACAAAAAATTGTAGTGACATTGGAGGTTATAGCATTGATGAGACTTCTTTTTTAGAAGAGCATTTAAGTATTAAACTATGTATCATTATACATTACAAATTATCATTGTATGTGTTGACGCAAAATTTTGCAGGGGTAGCAGTCTTATGGGAAGTTTAGCTACTGAGAGACTTGTGGTCTTTCTTCTTTGGCCAATGGGGCTATGTGGGCCCCATTGTATGGTTCAGACCTCCTGTTTTCATGGGTTTTGATTGGACGTCTTTTCCCAGGCGCTGAAGTGGATTGTTAATACTCATTGACTTGATCTCAACCCTCCGATTCGCCAGATGTGTTCCGAATCAGTGGTTCAAATTCAAAGGAAGGGTGCGTGATTCGTCTGTGTGGCATATACTGCCTTGCTGTTGCTAGTTTCATCAATGGCACAAATTTTCTTTTTCCAGAGGATCTCCTCCTGATTTTTCTCTAACGTGCGAACAGTGCCATCCTGCTGAAAACACTCATGGCTGTCTTAGCCACTAATTGTTCAAGTGCTTGAATTGCTTTCAAACAATTATATCCTGCACACCAAGCCATTCTATAAATGCTGACTAAGTTACGTGCAATTAGCATTGCATTTTCTTTTGTTTTTGTGTAGGAAGGGTTTTCTCCGGTGTATTGTAAGGCTTTGTTCTTCTCTATGGACAAATCGACTGAATGCAGGAGTGTGAGGCTGGGAGCCCGAAGGTCGCTGGTCGTGATGGAGCCAATTACTCCCATAGCGCCCAGGGGTACTACTGGGAATACTGGAAAAAAGCTAATACGTTGCTTGTCCCCTGTGGTCATATCTGATTCTGATGGTAATGGGTCTGACACCGATTTAGACTACCGGTGTTACTTGGCCACCTTAACAGAGCTCATGGGAGTAAATGAGGAGGTCCTGGCAGTTGAACCTGTAACTGCATTGGCACCAGGTCCGGTTGTTAGGGGTTGTGCTGATAACGCTGGTAAGGGGAAGGTGGTTCCGTCACTGTCTCAGGCGCAGACTCATAGCGGTTGCTTGTACCGGGGCCGTGTGTTTTCTTGATGGTTACTGGTGGTGGGTTTGTTGGACGTTTCTTTTCCTGTTGTTTCATCATGTGGACGTGGATGTGTGCGTGCTTTGCACGAAATTTTGTTCTTCGACTGGTTATTATGTAACCGTTTTTTGATTCTTTTGATCATACACGATGTTATCGAATGATGAGGAATGTGAATTTGAATTTCACTTTGGGATGAAATTCAATTTTGGTACTGACAATGTAGCCTAATGCTTGTTGCTCTCCTGTTATATAAAGGAGATTTCATGGCTCATTGTAGAGTCAGAATTTTGTGTTTGAAACCTTGGAGTCTGTACTGTTAGTTTGAATGTTGGAATTTTGTGAACATTGTTCAGAAAATCATCCCGGGTGGGGATTTGTATAAAGTTAGTATGCTATGCTTTTTAATTACTGATATCGAAAGAAATCTACAAAATTAAGATGGTTTGCTCTCCTGTGTGTGTGCCATGGATTATGAATGGATTTATCAAGGGTTTCTCTCTTTAGTTTCAATGATTAATTGAAAGTGTAATTTGTTTTCTTGCTTTAACTTAATGAGTTAATCAAATGCTTGAAAAGCTAAATTACATGTTCATGGTTGTATATACTCAGGATTCGTTAAAAAGTACTGTTTTAATATACTGAAACATCTCATGGTAGCAAGGCTAGATGAAGATAAGTCCATGATATCAGAATTATACTTTGTATGACTCCGTTGCCCAATGGATGAGGCACTGAATAATGTTTGCAACCTTTCTCTTTGGTGTACGACTGTAGTTCTAAACATGGTGATCCAAGTGCTGAACATAACCACATATTAAACCCCGTCTTCCTACAGGAAGTAATTCTTGCTTTGAGTTGGTCAATTCCGTTGCTCTTTGGTGCCTGTAATTATTCTTCGGTTTGCCAATACCAAGAATAATGACTATCCCCTTGAGTGTGTAGGGATTGTAATCTGTCTACAGAAAGTGTTCTTACTAGTTATAAGGCATTTTTATGAACACATTTAGGTTTACCCACCTTGGTCCTATAGAGCCAAAAGTGTAGGAGAGGTCAGTCTTTAACCGACTCTCGTTAGTTGGCCACTAGCCTTTTGCAGTCATCCATAATAGGGTTTGGCTACCTCTTAGAGAACTGCAATCTCTATGTGGGAAAAAACACCAACAGGACGCACGATCACTCGCATTGAGTGTCTGTTGCTAATCAACTTAGAAGTTGGCTCAAATTGAGATCCGATAGTTGCCATTCTGTCAGCTTCAGAGTTTTGCTTTCTGAGAATAGCCTGGATGTTGAATGCCTCAAAAAATTCAATCAGGTCCCAGTCTCTATGCCGGTATGATCGCATCTGGACAGTCTTTGTAGCAGAGAGCCCTCAGATTTGGTTCACCACCAATTCAGAATCTCCGAACACCCTTATTTGCTTTGCACCCATTTGTTTTGCCAAGCTCAAACCATGGACGAGGCCTTCATATTCTGCTTCATTGTTCGAGCATGCAAACTGGAAGCTGTAAGACCTCAAGGTTTTATTTTTGGATGGAGACACCAAACATATTCCTGCACCGGCTCCAACTTTATATCTTGCTCCATCAAAATGCAAGGTCCATAACTCTGAGGATGCTTCGCCTCTAGATTCTTTAGTAACTCTGGGCATAATCTGGTCTTCTTCATGTATTACATATGTTCCGAGACCAGTTGCATGATAGTTGCCGAAGGGATCCGTATCTATAAACTCATTCAAAAGAGCCTCCTTTGCCTCTGTTCGGGAGCTGCTTGCTGCTTCTTCCTCAAGGAATTCGACATTGAGCCTCTCGCCGGAAGTGATTGAGGTATGTGCTGGCTCGAAATTGAGCATGGCTTCATTAGCCACATGTTCGGAATGCAAGGATTCCGACAATAACTTCATCTTGGCTCCACGCTTCGTTCTCAGAATCAAGTGCAACAAGTCCAATGCCATGTAGCCTCCAACATTTGTAGTGAATTCTCGGGACAAACATATCCCAAATAGAGGAGGGACGTCGATGAGCACAGTATCCTGATTCACAATAATGCTCGGACATGCAAACAATGTCATGGGCAATCCTTTAATTACTCCGACGGTGTCAACCTTGTTCCTGTCGAGTTGCATGACTCCTTTGTTAAGAGGCTCGTACTTGAGCCCCAAAGCATCAACTACTTGCTTTGGCATGACGGTGGTGCTAGCACCAGAGTCGATCGTACAATTATGCAACAATTTATCACCAATTATGAGTGAGGCTTGGGTTTAGGCTTACTCTCTTTCTTGGCTTTCTTTTCTTCTTGTTGATTGGCTAAAACTCTATCCAAGTCCGGCTTGGATGTCTTGTTCTCCGAGGGTTGCTCCAACATCTTCATGTCTTCTTCTCCCGATAATGCTTTTTGCAATAGCAACTTTTGCTCTGGGATCGCCAGGATATCCCACAAGGAAACATTGGAAGAGGATTTCTTTAGTTGCTCCACCACGTTGAATGGCATTCGCGATTGATGAGTCACGATAGCTTGTTCCTTTTGTTTTGCAGCTGGTGCATCCAGCTGTTTGACAACAACCGGGGTGATCATGGGGGCCTTTGCTTTTAGAGGAGGTGGATTCGAGGAATTGGGAGCAATTGCCTTGGACTGCTATGGAACTAATGACAGATTTTTCAACGGACTAGGCGTTGAATTAGATGAGCCCTCAGTCGGCGGAGATGTGAATTCTCTAGTGAGTCTCCACTTTGAACGCGTATTGTAATCCGATTGCACTTGCGGTACTTGTGCTACTGGAATATCATTAGGGAATGCAGACTCCTCTCCTTACAACCAAGGAAAGAGCCCCTGGTCTGGAGCTATTTCTAACTCCTGCTCTATAGACATTCCTTGCATTTGAGCAGTGAGAACTGCATTATCCATTTGCTGCGAGCCATACGTATGGCCTCCAGAATCAGGCATGTTGCCTTAGCTACGTTGCTTTGCTATCTTCTATTGCAAATTTGCTCTCGGACAATTTTTGGGCATATGTGCATGATTACAAGGGAAGCACCATGAATTAGTTTACTCAGCAAGATTGTTTTGTCCCGCTACTAGCTCTTTGCTTGAACTAGGATGTACGGTCTACATCGACATAGTCACTGGGACTACTTGGTTGTTCTGCTGAGCTTGGGTATTACCGCGTGATTTATCCTGCCATTGGTTCTCCTGGAAAGGAGACTTCCCGCCTTGATAGTTTTGGTAAGTCGGCTTCTGGTAGCTGTACTGTTGCCGCTTCATATTGGTTAACTCATTAGTCATGGTTTGCATCTGCTCCCTCATCTCGTTCATTTCAACCGTCAGGGGGTTGGGCATTGGAGCTACACTCGGTGTCATTCCTGGGTACACATACATAGACTGGGGAGGAGTTGCAGGAGCACTGGTTGAAGCTACCTCTGATTCTGTTGTGTTGAACTCTGGGAATATTGGCATAATAGGTCTCGGCGCTAGTTTTCTGACAACAATAAGATTATTCTCCGCAGTGACGACAAGGCTATAGGCATCGGGTAGAGTATTTCCGCCAAGAGCCTGTAGCATCATGGAAATATCAACATTAATGGGCTTGAAATAGAACATGAATGCCAAATCTGGATGTGGTCGACTCCCAACAGGAACTCTCTAC
>VCHN02001012.1:0-26441 GCA_007115665.2 Sequoiadendron giganteum | reverse complement strand
AAAACATAAAAACCAAGAAAATGAGGGAGACTTGAGTGGCGAACTTGAGAACAGTATCCAACGCTTTCGGGAGTTGTCCATATCGGACGATGACGAAGGGCTAAGGACAGGGAGATCTGAGCCCAAGACCCCTTGGCAGAGGGCGCACCGGAGTGCGACCCAGGAAACCCAAGGTGTAGAGGACGTACCGGTTGGTGGGGATTGGCGGGTGATTCTCGGACGTATCGAGCGGCGACGAGACCGGAATTTAATCAACCAGTCCCACGTAATACACCTGGACAGCTGGCGTGATGCAGATCAGACGCAAAATCAAGTTTACGGGGAATGGGTCAGAGGATCCAGTACGACACTGTAAAACGTGCGAGACAATTTGGACAGCGAGCGGAGAAGACAACCAGGATAACTGGTTGAAAGCATTCCCCGCGACACTCCGAGATAGTGCCATTGACTGGTACTTGGAGTTGGACCGAACACAGAAAGCTTCATGGAGGGTGTTGAAACAGGCATTTCAAGACGAATTTAAACTGTTGAGGGACGACAGTGAAATTGTGGCCGAGATCTACAACACCAAACAAGGAAAAAACAAAAGCGTACAAACTTACAACCGGAAATTAAAAGACCTGCTGGGGAAACTAGAATCACAGCCAGCAGATGGTTTAAAGAAGAGATGGTTTATCGAAGGGCTGCTTCCCTTGTTACGTAAGAACATGAAGGTAGTACCTCCATCCTCGTACACAGAAGCATACAACCATGCGATGAATATTGAAAGTGAGAACAAGACATCCTCTAGAGGGAAGAAACACGATGATGAAGAAAGCGCAGGGGAAATCGAGGATGAATCAAAAACGGTACAAGCACTCTGTCGCGACATGCTAAGGATGATGAAGGAACTGAAAGCAGACAAGGAAGGGTCAAAAGACCCAACTGAACTATGGTGTACGGAATGTAAAATGGGAGGCCATACAAAAGCAAACTTCCCAAAGAAGATGTTCTGTGACATCTGCCAAGTTATGGGACACTCGGTCAAAGAATGCCCGTACAATTTGAAAACACGGAGTGCGCAAGTGTTCTTCACACAAGGGGAACAATCCACCCCTCCGACCACTCCACCAAAGTATCAGAATAACAACGCATCTCCCGGCGGCTATCACAACAATCGGAGAAACACCACACCAAGAAGCAAAATCCAATATGACAGCAAAGGTCGGCCCATGATCCAATGCCGGAGATGTAGCGAATGGGGCCACTTTGTCAGGGAATGCCAGAGCAGCCAAGGCGCCGGAGGGAAGTTGTGCAAGTGGTGCGGCCCGGGCGATCACGAAGACACCGACTGTCCCAAACAGAAAGGTGTCGAAATACTAGAGGTAGCCGATGAAGAAGTTATGGCACTTACAAGGGTGCAGACAAAAAAAGCTAACTACCCGGACCCTCATACGGAGAAAGAACGACTCCGAGAAGCTAGGGTAGAAGTAGAAGAAGCAATGGCAAATGAACGGAGAACTACCAAAGCGGCAAGTACGTCGTTGCAATCAAAGTTGGAAAAGAACATCGTACGGCAAGTGCTTCACACAACTATACCAATCAAGGTAACATACCTCCTGCAAACCATGCCGCAACTAAGAGTAGCACTCACAAATATCATGACAGACAACACACAAATGGGTCCGATTGAAGACACCAGAGAACCGACAGGAGCAACCACTGATCCAGCACTACTCGCAATAAGTGGCGAGAGGAAACCGGTCGTCGTACAGATGGAAATCCTAGGGATGAAACTCTCTAATACCATCATCGACGGAGGATCGGGAGTTAACGTACTACCCGAGGACACATGGAAGAGCCTCGGGAAACCCACACTTCGGCCACCGACATTTCAACTGGTGGGTGTCAATCAACATAATATCAAACCAATCAGTACGCTGATAGCACAAAAAGTGGTGATAGGTACGCAACAATTTCTGTTGAATTTTGTCGTCATCCCACTAGAAAGAAAAGCGTACGATGCATTACTCGGACGCGGATGGCTGATTGCCGCCAAGGCAAACCATAACTGGAAGAAGAATACTCTCTCCATCGAGAGCCATGGGAAGAAGTATATCATCGACTTGAAAAATCAGGCGATCAGTGAGGACTTGGTGTCTTCAGAATCTGACGAGGGATCAAATGGCGATGAAGAAAGGGGAACCATGGAACCAAACAAGGAAGGCATTCTAGAAATTGGAAGTTGTTCAGAAGATGAAACCAGTTCACTGAACGGGTTATTTCACTGGCAGATGGAAGATTATGAAGTCTTCCACCCAGATTGCAACATGTTGCAGATCAAAGAAGGAGGAGAAGGCGAAGATAAGAGCCCCGCCAATGAGACATTCCCGCCAGAGTATGGCGACTATAAGGAAGGCATAGCAAAGTTAGATGAAACACCAGCCCATAAGCTTGAACAAGATAAACCCATCAAGTACGAGGAACCGACAATCAAAAGAGTGAATCTGGGAGAACAAGAGAAGCCTAGGGAGATCCTCGTCGGTGATGACTGGGACCCAGTACTAAAGGCGGCGACATTCAAAATATTCATAGAGTACAAGGATACCTTCGCCTGGACGTACAAAGATTTGAAAGGAGTACCGCCAGAACTGTGCATACATCGGATTCCGCTCGTACCAGGAGCCCAACCCGTACGGAAGAGACCTTATAGAATGAATAAGAACTATGCCGCAAAAGTACAAGAGGAGATCGAGAAGATGTTGGAGGCTGGCATCATTTTCAAAGTAAATGTCAGCGAATGGGTGTCACCAATTGTCATTTCCTTAAAGAAAGAATCAGAGCAAATCCGAATATGTGTCGACTTCCGATGTTTGAACACAGTGACGGTCAAGGATCCGTTTCCAATCCCCTTCACCGATACCATCTTAGAGGAAGTCGCTGGGCATGAAATGTACTCGTTCTTAGACGAGTTTTCCGGATATAACCAAATTTGTATTGCCGAAGAAGACAAGTTAAAGACAACTTTTGTGGTCAAAGATGGAGTATACGCGTACCACCGGATGCCATTTGGGTTATGTAACGCACCGGCCACATTCCAAAGGATAATTCTGCACATATTTGACAAGATGTCGGTGGGCAATTTTAGAGCATTTCTAGACGACTAGTCTATTTTTAGCGATAAGGAAAAACATCTCAAAGCCCTTGGAGAATGCATGGAAAGATGCCAAGCAGCACGTCTAGCATTAAACCCGAAGAAATGCAGGTTCATGGTACCGCAGGGGAAGTTGCTAGGCCATATTGTATGCAAAGCAGGGCTAAAGATCGATCCTGACAAAATAAGGGTCATCGTACATATGGAGGCTCCGGAAAATGTCACGGGAGTGAAATCATTCCTTGGCCATGTTGGGTACTACCGGAGGTTCATTAAGAATTTTGCACAAGTATCATACCCGCTAGACTTATTGACAAGGAAGGGACAACCCTTCCTATGGACGGAAGATCAAGAACAAGCATTCAAGGAACTAAAGGATCGGCTAATCAGTTCACCCATCCTAGTGTACCCGGACTGGGACAAAGAATTCCACGTACATGTGGATGCCTCAAACTTTGCCATAGGAGCAACACTGGCACAAGTCGGAGCACATGGGTTGGACCAACCAGTATTCTTTGCTAGTCGGCTACTCTCGAAGGTAGAGAAGAACTACAGTACGACTGAGCGAGAAGCACTGGGGATGGTGTACTCCGTACAGAAATTTAGGCACTACTTGCTAGCAACGCCATTCACCTTCTACGTGGACCATCAAGCTCTGATGTATCTCGTGAACAAGCCTATAATCCAAGGTAGAGTGAGTAGGTGGTTGCTATTACTTCAGGAGTTCACGTTCACTATCATAGTACAGCCAGGGAAGAGTCACGTGATCGCCGACCAATTGTCAAGAATATGGTCAGGTGAACCTGTGGAAGGAGGCGTGAACGAAGATTTCCCCGATGCACACTTGTTTCAAATTGCAATACTTTCGTCATGGTATGAAAAGATCGGAAAGTACTTGTCCACCTCCTTGTTCCCCAAGGAAATGACACCAGCAGAGAGGAGAAAGCTCGTACTAAAAAGCAAAACCTTCCAGCTAATTAATGGCTTGCTATACAAAATGGGGTCCGACCAGATCCTCCGAAGATGTGTTATAGAAGAAGAAATACCAGGGGTACTGAAGGAGGCACATGAGGGTTTGGCTGGCGAGCATATGGGACCAGATGCCACGGCGAGAAAAATTCTTCTAGCAGGACTATGGTGGCCGACGATGCACACAGACGCACGAGAGTGGGTGATAGGATGTGATACCTGCCAAAGAGTAGGAAAACCTCTGAAGCGAGACTTTATCCCACTCTATCCATCCCAGCCTCAGGAATTGTTCGAGCGATGGGGACTGGACTTTATCAGACCACTAAAAGTGAGTCACCTACACCGGTGTCGATACATCGTGGTGGCGACAGAATATCTCACGAAGTGGGCTGAAGCACAAGCATTGCCAGATAACACAGCCCAGAGCACAGCCAGATTCATCTACGAACAGATAGTGACACGATATGGGATCCCTATCCAAATTACAAGTGATCGAGGAGGACACTTTGTGAATCGCGTCATTCGACTGATGACAACGGAGTTTCGGATATTCCACAACCTATCTAGCCCGTACTACCCACGAGCCAACGGCCAAGCAGAATCAACGAATAAGGTACTAGTGGCAATTATTCACAAGTCTTGTGGTATAGAGGAAGCCGATTGGGAGGAGAGGTTACCGGTCGTTCTGTGGGCATACCGTACGACATACAAAGTAACAACAGGACACACACCCTTCCAGCTGATGTACGACCAAGAAGCAGTAGTACCAATGGAATACATGGTACCCAGCTTGCGGATAGCCATCGAGAATTGGTTAGGAGATACGGAGAGTTTGAAAGAACGGTTGTACGAACTCAACAAACTAGATGAGCGGAGAGTGATGGCACAATGGGTCACATAAAATATGCAACGGAGAAGGAAACATTGGCACGACAAACACCTCTGACGGATGAACTTCCGACCAGGACAATTAGTTTTAAAATATAATGGTCGTAACGAGATCAAACCTAGAAAGTTCAGAGTAAGGTGGTTAGGACGGTTCAAAATCAAGGAGATATGCGACAATGGATCTATAAAAATCGAGAATTTGGATGGATCACCCCTACCAAGTGCAATCAACGGATCTAAGCTAAAGATATATCAGGAGAGAAAAGAGAAGGAACACGTCATAGCAATCGACATGCTAGGATACGCCACTAAGGAAGATTGGCCTGTGCAGACAGAGGCACCTAGAGAACAAGACTGGGGTTTGGGAGGGCCCTGGATACGCAGGAGAAGAAATTTGGGTAGGCAGAAGCCAAATAATGGAAGAGAGATTGGTAGAAAAAAGAGTGGAAGGAATTGCAGTGCCACGAATAAATAAACACCTAACCAATGCAGTGTTCGGGACACCTTCGCTATGGAAACGAATGGGCGAGCACTGGAGCTATGTCGCACCATACGAAGGCATACGGAAAGGATATCTCGCCAAAGAAATAGATAAAGAGGCACAAAAGGAGAAGGAAGAACAGTTGACAAGAGAACCCGAACCTGAAGAAAATGACAAAGAAAGGGAAGATTGGAACGATGACCAATGGGAAGAATACTTCGAAAAAATGGCCCCTTGCCTCAAAACAGTGATTATGACAGAGGACAAGTTCCTATCGCATGTCGACGGATACACGGAGGAAATACTACACCTAATGAGAAGAGATAGAAGGAAGGTGCCGAGGGTAAGGGAGATCGCAACAAAAGACGAACTTTGGAAAATAATACCAAACCCAGCCAGACCTCCCACAGTAGAAGGAGAAGAAGTTACATGGTACCGATAGTACGGAGGGAGGTATGTCGACGGCCAATATAAAGGTATTGGTCTGGCCCCCTTGCTTGATAAGTGGTTTGATGTTCAATTCATAGGGACTTGTTGTGAAGAAGAATGTTATAAAAAACCCCCGTATACGTGTAAATGGTATTATGCATCCAAATTAAAAGTTAGAGAAAATGATAAGAGTACGAGGAGAGAAAAGAAAAGAAGATAAAAATGAAGAGAGAAAAGATGATGGAAATAGGAAAATATTAAAAATAGCAAAAAATAAAATAAAAGAAAAAAGTGGAAAAAGAGGAAAAATTAAACAAGAAGAAAGTGGAAAAAGAGAAAAACCAAAAAGAGAATTGTCAAATCAAATTAAAAAAATTGAAAAAACAAAAACAAAGCCGACCAAGGAGAAAGTAACAAGTTCGGCCAAAATAGAGACCGTACGGAAATATAAAGCACTCGAAGTCGTACGACAATCACATTGGAGTCTCAAGCAAATTCGAGAGCAAGGGTTTGGTACCGTACGACTTCCACAAAGTGTGACAGTTGAAGACATTCGCACCATACAGCAAACATACCTCAGGGAATATTACACGTACGGCTGGTGAAGAAGTTGGAATTTTTCAACGTACGAATCTCCCTTCAAACCGTACGCACTAAAGGTGACATCGTACGGTCTTCCATTCCAGTCATACGGCAGATCACAGGAACAAGTGTAGGTACGAAGGCTTACATCGTACGACCTGGAGGAGGCTCGAAGACTAGAAACGTACGATGTGAAGGTACAGCCAGTTGCACTGTACGGCCAGAGGGAAGCTGCCAGATTGACATCGTACGGCCTTATATTCAAATCGTACGATCCTTTATTGTGGGCATCGTACAGCCCATTCAAAGGAAGGTTTGCCACATCGTACGGCCTGCACTAGAGGAGGGTGGTAACATCGTACAACATTTATGTTTACTGACAGTTTTATGGCATTGTTGTTCATTGGCAGAAGTTGGCCAAATCGTACGACATTTTTATTCACTTGCAGTCGTACGGCAATTTTGTTCACTGGCAGAAGTTGGCCAAATCGTACGACATTCTTATCCACTTGCAGTCGTACGACATTTTTGCTCACTAGCAGAAGTTGACCAGATCATACGGCAATTTTGTTCATTGGTAGGCGTACGGCAAGTTTGTTCACTGGTAGAAGTTGGCTACAGCGTACGGCCCTTTTGTCCGTTGGGAGAGTTCCAGAGAAGTTGGCAGTTATTACAGTCGGACAGTTTCAGCAACCATTTCAAAGTATATAAAGTTGGCCGAGATCACCAAGCCGGCAATACAATGGACAAGGGAAACAAAGTTGCCCAGCCCAAGCCAAAGATAGCCTCGGCAAGAAAGAAAAAGAAAATGGATGCAGACGTTGAACCGATGTCCTGGGAGAACCTAACTGGTAATGAGTGCAAACAGTGGTGGCGGAGCACAGTCGACGACCACCCCTTGAAGGTTGCACTACAACATGCTCGAGTGGATAAAGCCATATTGGTGCCATTTTTTAACTCACGAGAGTTTGAACCTTGGCTGAGAGCCATGGTAGAAAATTATTGCAGGCACACCCACAAGTCGGTGATAGATTACAGAGGCTGTTCGGTTATAGTCTCATTCTGGCCGCAGGATTTTGAGCGAGTCTTTGGCGTTTCAGCCACAAGGATCGGAGTTAATAAGCCAAAGAAGATGACACAGCAACATAAGGAAGTCCTAATTAAGCAAGTGTGCCGAAGCAATTTGACACTAGAGGAGAAAGACACTATATGGCACACCGGCAACCGAGGTCTTTGGAAACATTATTTGGCTACAGCCGAATGGAAGTGCATATTGGATCTGATGAAATGCCGACTTACAGGTGCCAGCCGAGCATCCGACATTGCCATATGGATGGTAGACTACATGGTGGGATTGAGCATCGGTCGAATATATAATTGGGCACGGTTACTTGCAGAGCGGATGCATGAGTTTATGTCTCAGCAGCACAAAGCATTTTATATGACCCAGCATGGCATTGCTCTATTCTTGGACGCTGTGCACACACAAGTACCTGAAGGTAGGTGGGGTTGATTGCAGCCTCTTACCCATCTGGACCCAGGCCTTCCAACGGTATTCTACTGGACAGTGTTAGAACTCAAGCAGGTGGGCGAAGGCTCTATAGCAGGAAAAAAAAGGAAAGGGCGCGAAGCCTCTGTAGAAGAAGAAACGTCAGCACAGAGTGGGGAAGAAGGAGAAGGGGACCACATTGAGTTATCTTCCTCGACATCAGCAGAAAGTTCGCCAGAGGACGAGGAGGTATCAGTGGTTGGGGATGCGCAAACTAGAATACAAGTGGACGAAGCAGTGATACCACCCTTCCAGCCAGTAGGGTTCACCTTGCCAGCACCACTAGTGGGGTAGAAGAGTTCGCCGACTGTTACCTTCACATTGCCAACATCGTCCATTGGCGGCGGACGGACATTGAGAGTGGGAGCCTCAGCACTTGGCGCATTGCCAGGGTGGGCACCATTAGCAAAGGTGACAATCATATCATCAAGTCCAGCAGCCTCAGGTGACACTGTGCCACCACCAGGCTTCGCACCTACTCTGCCAGAGTCGGCAACTACACAGCCAGGGTTGGCAACAGCATCGACCAGGGAAGGTCCACCAGGGACATCAATAAGGGTTTCTACCGAGCCGCCAGAAGCCCCTAGGACGTGGGGATCCATCACTTTGTAGGAGCCAGTCCCCTCTACCACACCACCAGGAGCACCAAGGGTAGCCCAGATTGATAACTGGCTAGGGGAATATGGCCTACGAGTGGAGGTGGCTGACACACCAGAGGAGAATTCGCCAGAAGGATTGACTGGCGATATAGATGTGGTGGGATCAACCATTCAGACACAGGGGAGTGATACGGCTAAAATACCAGAGGGGGATGGGGATGCAGTAAGAGAGCCAATGAGGGAGCAGCCACTGACAGAGGGGGTGTACCAGCAGTCACCAGTGGCCACAGAGGGGATGGGACCAGTGGAGGAGCAGATAGGGGCAAAGAACCTCCCTCTTGACGAAGAGGACATACCTGATGAGGAGGATGATGAGGACAACACGTCTGATGGATATGTAATAGAAATATCACAACCAGATCCATCAAACCCCTTGGGGACAGTGCAGAGGTACGTAGAGGAACTCCAGCACATGGGGCGAATAATGATGTAGGTGGGACACATATTGAAAGACCTCAAGATTGGCCAATCCCCATTGGTGGGCCAGGAGGTACAGCGTCTCAGGGGTTTTGTACAGTTGGGGTGTGAGGCGGAGTTCACTCGTATCTTCACTAGCCAAGGGTGGCCCGCAAGTGAAACCACAACAATGCTCAGGAAGTGGAGAGGCAGGCCACCTACGATGGCAGGAAGAGATGCTAGGGTCATAGAAAACCTCTACCACATCGAGCTCGCATTTCGAGATGTATTCTACAATGTGAAGAGGCAAATATTGTCGGCTGAGTTGGCAGTAGCTGGGAAGGTGGAGGCCTATCGCATGTTACAGAAGGTAAAAGAGGAATCTGCCATAACCATACAGAATCTGCAAAACCAGTTGGCAGATCAGGGTCAGGTAACAAGGTCACAGGCGAACCAAATAGCCACCTTGGAGGCTAAGGTGATGAGTTTGGAGGAAGGGAATCGCCAGAAGGAGGAGGCAATTAGGCGGAAGGAAGAGGAGATTCAGCAACGAGAACAAATGTGGGGTGAGAGGATCAAAAAGCTAGAGGAGCAGTTGGCAACTACGAGCTTGGAGACGGACAAAGCCAAGAGCCAATTGATGGAGGCAGCTCACATGGTGAAAGCTGCCAGGGAACGTGAAATCCTTGCCGATCGCCAACTTCGAGTACGCATAGAGGAAGTCAAGCGATTGAAGGACCAGCACTCTTCTGCTGCTACTCCCACCTCGTCAGTTCATCCAGGGACGTCCTCACTCCCCCCTTCCTCTCAATAAAATTTTGTACAGCATCATTTCCTATTTTTGTTATCTTGTCGCCTGGAAGGCGACCTATTTTGTGGGGGGGATGATGTAAGTGGCTAAATATCCTTAGCGTAGTCGTAGTCGGCCATAGTCGGCCAAATTAGTATAATGCAATAAAACTATAGTCTTAGTGGGAATAATTGTTGGCATGTACTTTCGGGTAATTAAGTCCCGATTAGTTGTAGAGGGTTGTTATGGAACGTCACGACGGTTGGTTACTCAACCAACCGCCGAACGTTATATGTACTCAGTTTTGTAGTCGGGAGGGGGCACTACTGTTGTCATTATTATTATGATTCCATGATTGATAGCAGAGATATACTAGTGATTGTACATGGTGATATTTACTGGATATGAATACAAACATCTTATGGTTCTATCATACTATACTATGCTGTTCTGTATGTTACATTAGTTCCGTTTACTTCCTGTGGAAAGTAGTACATTGATATAAACACTCTGCAAGGTAAACACGTGTTATTGGTTGATCACTTGTTGTATGATTGTCTCTTTTATACAAGTTGCTGTGCCAAAGTGTAACCTTTGATCGAAGTTGAGATAATAAATGACGAGAGCCATGTGCCTTTGATCCAAAAGTCTCAAGATTTGTCATTGTATGTTGTTCTTAATAATCTTTCTTTCAATCTACACCTCGGAAAGAGCACTGCGCTTCCTTGGGAATTTAGAGAGTAGGATTATCGTTATATGTTGTTTCTAGTAGTCTACCTTTCAGCCTACACCTCAGAAAGAGCACTGTGCCTCCTTGGGAATCTTGAGATCTAGCCTACCGTTTGATGATTACTTGCATGAATTCTATTTCAGCATAAATCTGGAAGTTCAGAGCCTTCGGATGCATTCTGAGAGACAGTTTGTTTGAGTGAGCAAACCATTCCCAATAGCTCCTGTATCCTCTTGCTCTGTTTATCTTGAGGAAATAGGATGGATTAAAAGTTAGCTTAGTTGTAGTTAAGATCTATAGAAACCGGAGAAAACCTTAGCTGCAACGCATTGTGTTTTATCACCCTGTTGTAGTTAAGATCAACAGAAATCAGAGAAAACCTTAGCTGCAACTCATTGTGTTTTATCACCCTTGTGCTTTGCCGCTAAGTAAAAAGATAGGAACTTAGTTTACTTTACTTTTTATGCAAACATCAGCAAAAAGAGGGATCTTCCCCTCCTAATTTGAAGAGTAGTTATTACACACTGTGCATGGCTGTCTGTTTCCAATAAGCACTGTGATGTCCCCTTCTAATTAGGCACTCGGACGTCAATAGATTAGCCTATCATGTCGACCCTTGTAGGCTAATGGTTTTGGATAGAGGGTCACTTGGACGGGCAATTGGTCGTCAAACTTCAGTGTTGATCTCCAGAGTATGGTGGCAGGGTGAATTGTTGTGTTTGGCTTGATATTGGTGCTTAATTTAATGATATTCACCTTTTATTTCACCATCCTCGGCCTAGGGACCATGTGTCTTTAAAATGAAAGGGTCACTTTATATTTTAAAGTTACTATTCATTACTAAAGTGGAAAAAGTTATAACTTAAGTGAATAGTGCTCACTTTAATGAATAGTATTTCCTTTGTTAAATTATAAATAACAAGTGAGAAAGTTCGACCCTTCTCATTAGATGATTATTTTGCTTGAAGAAAACTTTGAGTGAAGCTTGGAGGAAGAGGGAGGCTAGGGTTTCTTGATTTCTTGCAGTGGGTGAGCCTGGTGGGGCTTGGTTCTTCGTTTGGAGCTGCTTGAGGGTGTGAAACACCACCTTAAGGTTGCTGATCTGTTATTTGCTGCTTCTTTTGGAGATCTACTTGCTGTTTGCAGGTTGTTTTGAGCTTGGTTTTGAGTGGTTTCGGTTGCCGTTGTCTCCAATCATGATTATACAAGAGTTGTTCGCTTTTGAGAAGTTTTTGTGGCTGTTTTGAAGAGCTACAGCCAGCCGCCCTTTCTTGAGGGTTTATATCAGCACAAGGGAAAGAAATGCCTATCTTAAGAGGCTGGAACTTCACCTAAAGGGGACGCCCTTACCCTAAGAAGCTTTTTATTTCGGTTTTTGGTGGGAGAAGTTCGTATTAAGAGAGTAATCAACATTTCATTGGGGTTTACTACTGTAGCAAATCACTATTCAGAGTGCTGTATGGCTGGAAGTTAAAGTATAGTCTATGATATATTTAGTTTCGAAATTGATGTAAGTAGTATGTTGTAAGCCTATTATTATGTAATGAAGAAGCTATATTTGGACACAAAAATGAACAATGTACTCAAGTTATTTCAGTAGCTTAGTTTACTTGAAGCTTTCATGGTATGCATCTGCTCTTTATGTATAATTCTAATATTTTTAGCAAACAAACTCAAAGCATAAGAGGAAACACAAACTAAAGGATTAAAATCAGACCTCCAAATTAAGTGAAAACACATCATCAAAGTGGTGGTTCATCACAAGCACTCCAAAGGTGCTAATTGAAACGCCAACAAATTAGAAAGATATTACATTAATTGCTTGCTTTCTTTTAGCCCCACTCATCTTCTTTTTATATCCCCCTTATGCCTCTTCACCCAAGAGGGACGATCCTTCCGAGGGAGGCATCTACTCCAAGAGGGGAGATTCCTCAATGAGGTCGGCCATATAAAATAATAATAATTTTAATTTATTTTGGATAACTTGGGATGTGAGCTCCAAAGGTCGATCAGCCAACATGGTCACCAAAAATATATGGGTCGGTCAGCCCATTAAATTCAGATAATTAGATTAAAAACTCAATAGATTTTTTTTTTCAGTTAATCCTCAGCATTTATTCTCAATATTGATCCTCCTTTGACATCAATAAATCGTCTTGATGTTAGTCTTCCTTTTTGTATGAATAATAGGTTAAGCACAGACAGCGAGGTTACATTATGCTATAGCATATGATTAGCTATATAGTGACATAGATGCTCATATATGATCAGCCATATAGTACAAAACCATGCATCCATGCATGAGACAGAATATACACATATAGATTGCAGACTTGTATGCAACAAACTAAACATATTACAAAAATATTAGATTGTAGACAACATTATCTTTCAATTCCCAAATTCCTGCTCTCGCTGCAATCATCCAAGGATTCCCAGTCAACCAGGGTGTTGATGACTTCAAGTTCCTCATTGGAAAAAACTTCTTCAATCTCATAGTTGGAATTGGTGAACAGCTGAGGTCCTCTGTCCTCTTTGACATTTTTTCCTTTTTTGATCTGCTCTTTGAACTCTTCCTTAAATGCCTCCAGTGCCTGCATAAACACTACCAGATTGAGTTGCCCCTATTGCCATGAATGCCCATATGTCATATCTCGAAAATAGAACATTAAAGTAACTAAGTGTTGAAATGCAAATAAAAAAAGAATTGACAAACTATGTATTTACAAATATGAATGATTTAATATTACTATAATTACAATCATATAAATTTTAACAAAATAAATATTAGCAAATTAGATATTATTATAATTATAATTATCATAAATAATATTATAATTATAATGCAGTTATCATGGATAGAACTATTATTATTACTAATTATAAATATTATAATTAGTAAATTTACAAGAATATAATCATAATATAATTATCATAATATTCAAAAATTATATAATTATAATATGATTATCATAATAAATGGAACAGTTAATTTTACTAATTGTAAATATCATAATAATAAAATATAAAGCTCACAAGAAAACAATATAAAATAATATTCATAAAATTATATCAAATAAGAAATATTTAGAGTTATACTAACAGCAAATAGAGGGACCCTAAAGGCATCGATCCCTAAAGGGGAATCTAAAAGGCATCAATTTCCAAACACATCAGCAACGATTCATTTAAATGAAGACATATAATTTATTAAAGAAAGCAATTACTTAAGAAGGCAGCGGTTGATACTAAGAGAGGTTTGTTGACTAAGACACGATCCTCCATATCAATCGCGTCTCTTCTCCAAAGTGGGGAGATATAAAAGGGGAACATATGAGATAGGAGGAATAGATTGGTGAAGAGGAACCATTTAATAAAGAATATTCTCTAAAATCTGATCAGCAGGGAAATAAAATATTTGCTAAATATTAAAACAACAACCTAGTCATATCAATAAGATTTAACATAAGTCTGCAGGCATAATACAGTCTGGTATGAATTATAGGGGAGTAGGAAGGAGATAACGTGGGAGAGATGGCACTCAGGTGAGTCACTCACTTAGCTATTAACATCTAGCATCTCCAAGTTTCAGAACTAGATTATCATGTTATACATTATAGATTACACCCTGCCATCTATGTCATAGATACACCCGACTATCTTTATTTGGCCGCTGCTATGCTGTAACTGATCATTGAAATACTTAGGCCGATAGGACTAAACTTGATAGACCATATAGGGCAAAGAGTCTGACAAGTTAAGGTTGCTGATTTATGTGTCTATTGATTCAATGTCTCTTTTAGCATGTGTGCTTTTTATATCAGCAGAAAGATTGATAGGACCATAGTTTACATACTCTCCGAGTAGCCAAGTAATCTCCAAAAAAATTGCATGCTAAGTAATTTCTGCTTTTACTCGCGAGCAGTATGTAGATGGATTTTCTCCCATCAAATTATCAAGTAATCGCCAGTAGCTAACAAAAAACCCACAAACTTGGCATGTTTGTGTGTGTATAAATATGTCTATGTGTGTATATGCATGCAAACTTTGCATCCTGTGTATGTTTATAGATATGTATGTGTGCACAGTGCAGGCCTGAGTATACACATACATAAATATCCACACACATTTGCCAAGTTTTTCCTGAGTCAAAATTTTTGGGCTTGCCGAGTGCTCTCCGATTCTAAGTATGTAAACAATGGATAGGACTAACATTATGAAGGTGCATATGTTTCTCAATTAATCTAGAGTTGAATATATGAACTAGATATACTTATCTGATTATTAGTACCATGATTTCTTAGTATTATCATGATTATAATTGTTCTATGAAATGATTATGAATTCTTTAGCATCATCATGATTATAGTTGTTTTATGAAATGATTATGAATTCTTTATTAACACCATGATTACAATTGCTCTATAAAATGATTATTATTTCTCTAGTATTATCATAATTGACCTATGAAACAATTTGATAAGAAACAATAGTAAATACAATATATTTGATTGCTTAAAGATTGTCTTCATGAGTGTTTGCAAGCCTACTAAGGAGGAAGGGCCTGAGAAAAGTGGTGCCTAAAAACCCCACTTAAGATCCGCCCCCAGAACCCAAGGCAAGGATGGGCCATGGAGGGGTGGAAATTCCACTTAAGGTTTTGCCCAGTCCCAAGGCATGGGTGGGCCATGGAGGGGTGGGGGTCCCACTCAAGATCTGTTGAGGCCATGGAAGGGTGCTAGGCCCGGAGCCACTTATAAGTTCCGTTGGCTTCCCCCAGTAGGTCAAGTGTCTTCCGAGGTGATGACACGAGTAGAGAAAGTAGGTACAAGTGTATCCACTAAGCACACCACTCCAAGGGTGGAATTGTCTTGGTTTGGACGTTCCGCTCGGAGCCAAGGGGCGGGTTGTCCTGATAGGATGCTTGTGCTGTTGGGCTTAGATGGATAGCTTCGGGCAGATCTACCCATGCCACTCCTCTTATGCCTTCATTATTGCTTTTGTGATTAAGTTTATATTTGGATATCTAGATATTAATGCTAACAAACATATGTGTATGTGGAAATGTTGTTCATATGATGAATGCAGATTTCAATCCAAGATTACTTTCTTAGGGAGAACATTCATTTGAAAAGAAGAAACCCTAAACCTAATCAACAAGCGAATTCTAGGGCAAAGCAGGACAAGGGACATTACACCATACATGATTTCTTTCTAGTGAATGAGTACTACTCCATCTTTGAGAAACTTTAGGAACTTTCTCTCCGCAATCTCCATGGTGGCAACAACCTGCAATGCAACATTGAAGAATGTGAGTCTTTTATTTGACTCAATAAGTATCCTCCGAACCCTATTGTATTTGTCCTCATTTCTTGCCTTCCATATAACCCACATGATTTCAATCGTGAGTAGAAACTAGAATAATTGTAATTCTTTACTCAGTTTTCTATCAAAAACCATAAGAATATCTTTCTAATTGACTTTCCCATTTAACCCCCAAACATCATGACCATTCCAGAATAAATTCCAAATTTCATTAGCATAAAAGCATTCAAAGAAGATATGATAAACAGTTTCAGGTACCTTGCAAATTTCACAAATATCAATATTAGTATTTTTCATTTTAAAACGAATCTTTTGTAGTAAAACAAGCCATCTAAAACAAGTTTTTTTTGCATCTATCCCATTGTGCCACAAAAAACAGAATGCCTTTTGCTAGTCTTTATTTTCAAGGTTAGTCCTCTAGGCCTTGTTAAGATACTCAGTGGGGGTGCAAGAGTTAAGAATTTCTTTATACATAATCTTAGTTTTGACCTTCTGCAAAGGGAGAGTACCCTTCCATAGGATATCAATTGGTTCATCCTTCCACTTTTCCATTTTGAGACTAGGAATCCAACTTTTACAAGCTTCCTTTAAAATAGAGTAAGTCCTAAAGTTAGAGGGTGGTAACCCATAGTCATCTCTCAACTGATCCCAACCAGCCAATGATCCATCCTTGATAATGTTACAAAAAGTTTTAGTGCCATCCTGGTTCCACTTCTTAGCTGAGCAGCCTTGCAACAAGGTCAGAGGTTTCCTATTATGCTCTAAATTCCACCAAATGGATCTACTTGGGAGAATCAAGTTGTTAGGATCAGTTAAGAGAGGGATAGTGAAATTATCCTTTATAGACTCCCAAGCTTTCCAAATACTTCTGAAAACCAGTGAACCTGTAGGCACTATTGGGTACTTGGTGATGAGGAGATCACTGAAAGGCAATGCCTTCCATGATTTTTCCAGTTTGGGGACAGCTTGTGAGATGTTGTTTTTGATTAGAACTTTCCAAGGTTCATTCCCATCTAGGGCCTTAATGACCCACTTTGCAGCTAGTGCTATACCATGCCTCTTTAGATCTTTAATGCCCAATCCACCATTAGACTTCTCTAGATAGCACCATTCCCATTTGACAGAGTGCAACTTCTTCTTACCTTTCCCATCTGACCACAGAAAACCTCTGATTTTCTTTTGAACCTTATTGAATTGATAGCTATTGAAGAACCAAACTGAGGCAAAGTACACAGTGTAGGAGGAGAGAATCTTCTGGTAGACCTGTATCCTACCAGCAAGAGACAGGTAATGCCTATTCCATCCATCCAGTTTCTTATCAGTTTTGGCTTTTAGCCACTGCCACATCTCTTTTAGGTTGGGTGAGACTGAAACTGGGGTCCCCAATACCTAACCTATTTTTTCCCCCCTCCCCCATTGGAGATCAAAGTTTTGCAACCAGTTAGGAGGGGTATCAAGCCATCCTAACAAAATAGACAAAGCCTTTGAGACCCTAGCTCCAGAAGCTAGGAAGAATAAATTTAGTTTGGTCATTAGCTTGTTTAAATTTTCCTCTTCTAGTTCCACAAAAATAGAAGTGTCACCAACAAACTGAATATTTAGGAGCTCACCATTGTTAGGTAGCATCAACCCTTTCACTTTAGCTGAAACACAATTATCTCTCAGTAGGTAGTGAAGAGCATCAAAAGCAATTACAAACAAAGTAGGGGCAATGGGGCATCCCTACCTAATTGACCTTTCCAATTGGAAAGCTTCAGACCTAGACCCATTCACCTCTGTAATGAGCCTTGCCAAAATTGATTAAAAACTTCTGATTTTCTGCCTTAGGAATTTTGTCGAACACTTGGTGTGCAAACTGAAATGTGCTGGTATTTGTTTTCTGTTTGTCTTGTTTTGGTTTTGAGTGATGCAAATGATGTTTGAATGCTTCTCTAACAATGCTAGACAACTACCAATGAAATAGAAATGATATGCAAGATGTTTTTGTATTTTCCAATGCATATAAATGACAAATACTCATCCAAATGTTCACCTACAGCAATGAGACATTTCTACAAACAGTTTGCAGCCAACCCTTAACTTCATGATATTAGTATCCTATGCTTGGGATTGCTTACAATGACTGAAATCATATGCAAATGTTTTCCCTCTAGATAGGTGTGATTACAATGAAGTTTGAGAGATTTCTTCCAACACAAATGCAAATGGACTGACTGTTATGGCAGTGACTAATGATGCAACTCTCTTTGAATTCAATGACAATATATACAATGATATAACTGTTAATGACAGCGATCAGACCTAGCCTATTACAATGCAAATATATCAAAACTATGCAAGATTACAACCAATGTATGAACCTGGAAATCGCCTTGATTGGTGTAGTTGTAGCAGCCACTTGAATGTAATAAAATGTTCTCCTAGAGGCCGTCCTTGTGATGCAAAGGCAGCGACTGAGATAGATGAGACCAGCGATCAAGAATGGAGCCACTAAATATTTTTTTCTGCCTTTAAATCACCAAATCAAACCCTCCAAGGCACCGCCAGTTCTTGCCAAGATGCCATGATTTTTCCTCTACAAGCAAAGCTGAAATTGAACCTCCCCAAGCACAAAATCATCTTTCTCCAAAGACTGCAATCAATCCTCCAAAATCGTCCTTCTCAATTGTTGGCATAAGAACTAACACCTCTGGAGTGCGAGTTTGTACGTACAACTATGCACACTACATAATGAGTGCTCTTCAAATTAGGAGGGGAAGCTCCCTTGTTGTGCTGAAATGCATGAAATAGAAAACTAAACTAAATCCTATCTTTTTGTTCTCAGCTGGTAGAGGCACAAGGTTAAGAAAACCTAGAACGTTGCAGCTAAGTATTTTTTGGTTTCGCAGATCATCTAACTACAACTAAGCTAACTTCTTTAAATCTATCCAATTTCCTCAAGAAATAGAGCATGAGGAAATGGAGCAGGTATGTATTATACAATAAACCTCAGGTGCGGGCTCACAACATGAAGGCAAGGGAGGCGCAACTATTTGCTAATCCAGGAAGAAGTTTACTAAAACAAACAAATAAACGGTAAACCTGGTATAGCTTCACAACATGAAGGCAAGGTAGGCACAACTATCTGCTTGGCTGAATGAGTCTACTATCACACACATCAAACAATAAGCTTTAAGTACAGTTTTGCAACATGAAGGCAAGGTGGGCACAACTATTTGCTCTTCTGAATAGGCTTATGATAAACAAAATACAAGGTAAGCAACTGGGACAGTATATTGTATAGACGCAATACGCATGCAATAACGATCAAACCAACAACCCCATTTAACTAAGATCGAATAAACACCATGACAATAACATGAAGGCAAGGTAGGCGCAGCAATTTATTATAACAGCAATCACTCTTTGAACAGATACAATAATAGCAATACTACAAGCAAGGTAGGCGCAGCATGTATGCTATCAAGCAAAAGTTCTAATTTACAAGGGTGAACCAATCTTGAGAATAGGCATGTTGCCGACAACGCAGCAATTCTCTATCACTAGGAAAAGCTAATTACAAATGAGCTAAACACCTCTTATTTATAGACATCAAAGGTGTAGGCAACCCTAAAATCACCTTGACTCAACTACAGTCCCACAGTGCATGCAAGATCTTATTCTCTAAACCTTAATTGAATGAAACTATACAGTTAACTGGCAAACTATCATCAGTTAACTGAAACATCTAATCTAAATGGACAAGGTGCAAATGCACGTCCTTATTGAAAGCAAGTCAACTGGAATGATATCATCAGTCAACTGAAAGATCTAATCTAAGCTCCAAGTGTATGTAGATGTTTCCAAGAAAGACATGGCATGCAATGTGTAACAACCAGTTAACTCGGAAAGAAGCATTGAGTTTAACTCTTGTGTTTAATGTCTATCTTGGAAAAGGTGGGACGCCTTGAACTGAAGTTTACTGGCCCTGATCTCGGGCAATTAACCCCTTGAAGAGGTTGTTGACTGCATCATCATTTGAAGGTCGTCACATGTCTCAACTGTCAATTCGCTATTTGTCAGCAACTCAAGCAAACCTGGAAATCTCTACATACTCAAACTAGCACTTCACTGACTGATAACCCTGGCGGCTTTGTAATTGAAGTGATGGCCACTGTTTCTTCTACAGCTTGACGCTTCTCACGTTTTTCACGCTTTGACACTTATCCAATTCAGCATTGAATGCTTGCTCGCTCTTATTCATGGAAATGCCCAACCCTTCTGGATGTTGAGGAATATCTAGACTTCGCTCGTTATCAAGGGGTTTGAGACTGCATATGACACGCCCATCTATTGACCGTATCTCTCGTGTAGCGAAATTGTAATGTTTGATGCAAGATATTACAAACTCCATGCAATGCACTGAAATAGGTATGGAAGTGGCCTCGAGTAAACCGGATTGCTAAATTTTCTTGATAACCGATCCCTGATCTTAAGTGAATCCAAAACTACTTCCGGCAATACCTTATGTAGATTTGTATCAACTGTCCCGATGAAGTTATGAGTTATGACCGACTTGGTCTTGAATTCGAGCTGAGTGAACTGCATTATGAAAAACTTGCTTGTTGACTGTGAACACGACTGTATTCTGACAACTTTTCTAGAAAGCCAAAAATAGCCTGCTGAGGCTAAAAATAGCTTGTCGGATGAGAATTTTTATGGAAAAATCTGAGATATGTAGTTTGTTGGATGCTTCAATTAGCACCTCTGGAGTGCTTATTGGAAACGGACAGCTATTGCAAGTGTGTTAGTACATGCTCTTCGGATTATAGAGAGGAAGATCTCTCTTTGCTGATTTTATACTGTAAAAAAGGGGTGTACTAAGATTTCCTATCTTTTTTACTCAGCGGTAGGACACAAGGGTGCATAAACCAATGCGCCGTAGCTAAGCTTTTTCTCTGGTTTCCGCAGATCTTAACTACGACTAACTAAGCTTCTAAACTATCCTACCTCCTCAAGAAAAACAGAGCATGAGGGCATAGGAGCGAAATGGTATGGTTGGATCACTTGAATCCTCCGTCTCAATGGAATATGGCCGAGGCTCTGAACCTTCGGATATATACCAAGATAGGGCTCGATACAAGCAAACACTCGTTACGGTAAACTGGATCTGAGACTTGCCAAGGAGGAGGAACCCCTATCCGAGGTATAGGCTTGGAAGCAGCTCACTGGAAACAACAAGGAACGATGGCCTTTCTAATAGGATTCCCGAGGAGGTGACGACACCTGTCCAAAGTCTAGGCTGCAAGAAAGATCATTAAACAACATCAAACGATAATGATTGATGACAAAATATCCAAGGAGGCGACGACACCTGTCCAAGGAGGAGATTGAAACAATGCACTATTTAAAAACAAGACTTTGAATAACTCAAATAATTAGATCAATCAAGCTTGCACCATCTGATTTATTCTTTAAGATTCTTCAAAGAATTACAAAGGTCGGGACAGCAAAGGCACGAAATCATGCACAATTGCGATCAACCAACGAACTCTCATCCAAGAGTGAACAGATATAAACAAGCGAACTCTGGCAACAGTGGCGCAGCAATTTTGCTAGCAAATAAAGGTTAAACAAATAAAGAACCTAAGGCTCTTATTTATAGGAACTCAAAGGAGTAGGCAACCCTAAAATCTCCTTGAGTTAACAAACAGTTCTTGCCAATCAGCAAGATATTATTCTATGTCTAAATGTAGGTGAGCAAACAGTTAACTGGAAATCTACTTCAGTTAACTGAAACTAAACAAAAGTCAAACTGGAAGTCTACCTCAGTTGACTGACACCTAACTAAAAGTGAACTTATGTTACAAATGTGTCTCCAAATAGACATCCACCTTTTGAGGAAATCTGAGATCCACAAATCGTGGGAGTCAAATAGACATCCTAGATTAGTGGGATCTGACATGCATGATCTGTGGAGATCTGGAGTCAACTTGGAAAGGGGCATCAAGTTGACTTCAGTCATCATTAATGCTATTTGGAGGGTAGGACGTCCTCCCTTGGTGCTTTACACCTCTTCACCACTGGTCAACAAAGTCTCTATCCAGTCATTGACCTCTTCGGCCTCCGGGCAATTAATGCTCTTCAAGATGACTATGTGGCGTCTAAGCATTTCTTCACCCGTCGTAAGCTGCTGATGATAGGTTATGCATTGGGCAGCTGCTTCATCTAACTGGACAGACATGGCTGCAATTTTGGCTAATTTGTAGCCATTGGGATCTTCAAGGAATGAAGATCGGATGACATCCTGGAATCGTGTCTGCACGGTTTCAAGTTCCACATATTCTCCTCCTTCCCGCTGATATTCTAACTCCGGGAAGGATATTACCAACGTTCTTGCGAAGTTGATAATATTGGCGACGAAGCGTCTATAGTCAATCAGCTCCACAGAGTTGGCATCATAGGCTCTCACCTTGTATGCCACCTGTTCTTTCCACTCAAAGAGATGGTGTTTATTTTCTGTGGTCGTAACTGATTCATATGCTTGTTGCAAATCAGCAACTGTCGCCTCCTCTCTCGGCCTCTCTTGAGCTGCCTTTATATCTGACTTCTGGATTTCTGATCGAAGTCCATGTGCTCTGTCTCTCAGCTGATATGCTTCTGTCAACACACACCGCCCTTTGACAACAAACTCATCCACTTGACGCCTCAAGTGTTTACCGTATGTAATCAACTGATGATGGTTCCTTTCAGCTGGGAGATCCAACAGTCCTTGAGGCAAAGCCGAGGAGTTTGGAGTGTCATGTATCAAACTAGAAATGTACAACTTTAGCTGACGGATTTCAGCCTTCAAGGCTGCTTTGTCTTGTCCATCTTTTGTCATCCTTTCTTTGACACTCGCCGAGGCAATTCCAAGAAGGTCTGCCTCCACCTGTCGAGTGGTCTTTCCAAGGTTCACCTTTGAAAGCGTGAAATCCTCAACCCTCACATTATGTATATCTTTGTCTTCAGGTGGGGCAGCAGTCTCTATGATGACCTCGTTCTCTGCATTCTTTTCTACATGTGTCTGCTTCTTCAACTTCTTTACCGGCATGTCTTGTGGGACATGATGGAATTCAGAGAAGTCAAGCTGATATGAAGGCCTCTCCCTCTTTCTCCCAAGCGAGCTTTCCAGCCAGATAGAATCTCGGCTAGCATCACTGGGAGGAGGAACATAGGTCCCCTGAATGCTAGAAGAACGAGACTGTGCCGTGGCAATGTCTCGTGGTGGCGAGTCCAAATCAATAGGACTTTGTGACCTCTGTGATGGTGGTGAAGCTGGTGGCTCTGTTTCTATCACTGGCACCGCTTCTGCTACAACTTCTTCTACAATGGTTTCCGCCTCTACAGCGATTATTTCAATCACTGGTTCTTGTGTAGTTGCAGCGGTCTCAACTGTCTCAGGCAAATTGGTGGCTGTCTCCACCTGTACCTCTTGCCGGCTTGTGCTGGCAATTCCTTTTCTCCCCCATGTGCTTCCTGACATCCGCATTCCTTCTGGAGGAAAGCTCATCTTCTTCTGTCTGGGTTTCCTCCTAGACGTGGAAGGTAGTGTAGACTGAACCGCTGGCGGCTCTGATCGGGGAAGTACTACCTTCCTTGTCCTTTTACTGTCCAGGTAGAGTTGACTGTGTCGAACTACTCTACCCATTCTTTCCTCAATAGACGTACTCTCTTTCGCGTACCAGTCTACCTTGCCGAGTGGTTGTGAATCTACTAGACCCATGAAGAAGGAAGAAAGAATAACTTCTCCTTCGTCTTCAGATAAGCCCTCGATGTCTTCTGACATGAATTCTGCAATCTGTGAGAGCTTGAATCTGCTATGGTTCCTTCTTCTCACTTCGAACTCATCCTCGCAGTTGACCCAAAAATCTTCCATGAAAGGTTCATGTGATGATCTTTGCTCAAGGTGAGCTGCGAAGATGCCTCTGGGGTCATAGGATGGCCTCCTGTAGATGAGGTACTTGAGATTAAATCTAACTATTTCTTGGCTTATCAACCTTGCATCAGCTGCAGTTCTGCATCTGTAGAGTCCCATCTGAAGAGGAAAGTTCATTGCAGCCTTTTTCTTTACGCGAAGGTAAGAGTGAACATCGGCCAATTGCCTCAGGAATTCCATGAACACTACCCTATCTGAGGGGTAACGTGGCATCATGGCGGGGTGGCCATTATAGCCATACACGCGTATGTAGGTGAAAGTGGGGAATTGTATGAACCAATCCGCCCAGCCCACCATTGCTGCCTTAGCTGCTGGTGAAATACGCACGTGCATCTCATGGTCTAGCTCGTGCACGGTGTGCATAGTAAAAAGGTCATTTATTCTTTTGAAATGTCTTTCCGCCAGAGTGAACTCCAAGCGAGGAAAGTATTCTTGTACCTTTTGCACACCCAGGGTTCCCACAGTGTTTAATGTTCTGAAATCGCCTTGGAAGGCTATCAGGTAGACCAGGTATGAACACATGTGGAAACGGTGCTCTTCTAGAAATCCGGTGAGTTGTTGGTGGAGTGTGTCACTGATCAGGGAGGCCCAGTCGTAACATTCTTTTCTGCTGATTATCTTGCCAATAATGTAGAACATCCACGGCTGGAAGGATTTTCCTCCTCTTGTCCAGTGACTCTGCTGAGTAGGGTGATTAGCACTCCGTACTCGTCTTTCAATTCTCCTCTACCAACTAATCTGGGCAAGCTGTTTCTCTTTGTTTTCAGCCAATGTTCAGCCATTATAAGCGAACACTTGTCTTTTGAAGCCTCGAATGCCTTTTCGCATTCTGTCACTGATATGACCTTCTTGGTAGGGCATGGTGGGATTGCAAAACAAGTCTCTACTGGCTTCAAGCTGCAAATCACCCTCCCGTCAACTGACAGGATCTCTCTTGTAGTCGGGTTGTAATGCTTAGTGCAAGCAATTACAAGCTCGATGCTTTGTAAGGTGATTGGAATAGATGCTGCTTGAAACAAACCGAATTCTTCGATGTTCTGCAATGTGATTTGATTCATGCCCTCCAAGTCTTCACAACTGACCTCTGGATTTTTCTGCCATAAGTCTGTATCAGTCGTTTTCAGGTAATCATGGTATAAGACTGTTTTGGTCTTGTATTGTACCTGAGAGTACTGCATTCTGAAAACCTTGAATATTGACTAGGCACTTGACCCTGTTCTGACACTTTTCTGGAAATGCTAAAAATAGCCTCGCCGGGGGTAGTTTTTACGAAAAAATCCGAGACATGGGTTTTGTTAAGAATGATTTTCTAAACAGACCCAGATCGTCAGAAATTCAAAAAAACGAGTTTTTCTTTGACATGCAAGAGCCCTTCGGTGGCAGAGGCAGCAAGGGCACCAGAAAGTGATTTTTCTCGAAAAAATCTAACACATGGGTTTTGTTCGTGCTTCAGAGCCAAACAAAACCCAGTTTGTCCGTTTTTCAATATTATGACTTTTTCCGGAAACCCTAAAAAATAGGGGCAGCAGGGCTACTTTTTCTGAAAAAATCTACCATGTGGGTTTTGTTGAAAAAGCTGTGCTGATCATACCCAGCTGGTCAGATCTGTGAAAATCTGTCGTTTCCTGTGACATGCAAAAGAAATATAGACAGAAGTAGAGGAAATAGACAGAAGATGGATTGGAAGTTATAAACTGCCACTTGTAATAATCTGTCTCTGGAAACAATCTTGGGAGAAGAATGCTTTTACTGCCAATTATCTTCAAAAATATTGAAGATCCGTTCAAAACCCCTGCCAGATCTGGAAAACTTGTTCTTGGGAGCTACTTGATGTTTTATCCTTCAACCTGCAAAAAAGAATAATGAGGAAAAGGGACGCCTAGCATGAATATAAAGCAATTAGGGTTAAGATCCACAAAGTATGGAAGATAACTCATCATTCAGTCCTGATTTGGAGTTCTAAAAGATGATTTCCACTGATTGTGGAGTGTTTTTCTCTTTTTTGGTTCCAAATTTGCTAACTCAAGTCAACATTTCTGTTTGACTTTCCTTTAGGCGTCCAACCTTGAGTTTGATCTTTTTTTGCTTATTTTGCAAGCTGAAGTGCTCCTGTTTGATCTTCGATTCAGGTTGCTCAGTTGATCTCGAGCAGTATCTGACAGTTCTGTTGTTGAGGCAGGATCAATGTGATTAGATATGCCTGGGAGAGGTTAGCTCAAAAAACTGAGTTTAGGCCTCCAGAAAGAAGGGCGCCTTTTCTTGAAAGGGGCGCTTTTGACAATGCCTTAGTCAATTTTCACTGACTCGTTCTTCGTTTTGACCTTTTCAGACCCTCTTTGCTTTGATCTGACGTTCCCGATGTTCGATGAATCAGATGATTCTGCTTGATGATGTGTCGGGTAGCTGGTTCAGTCTTGTTCACGATGCCTGACTTTGCAGTGGCAGCTGGCAAGTTTTGGGCCTCCAAACTAAAGGGCGCCCCTGGCTAGCAGGGGCGCTTTTAGCTTTTGCCTAGTTTTATCTTGGTTGTGGACTGCCAGCCTTTGACCTTCT